>CAKNXH010001594.1:241288-255330 GCA_932178445.1 Andricus quercusramuli
TAAATTAGGGCAAAAAGTTAACTTGGCCAAAAGTCGGCAGTTACAATATATATTCTACTTTTTAGGCTGATTAAAACTGTAAAACGATATAGAAGGACTAAAAAATCACCTCTGCAGATGAAACAAAAGGAGGTTGACTTAACTTTATTACAGTCAATTGCGATTAGTAGTACGCATTAAGTGTAAGTAATACAACACTTCAACTATAAATTATATCAATTTACAATGTTTTATTATTTAATTTAAACTTTTTATTTTACAGGTACACTGGTTTTTTGACTGAATAAAAAGTTGATTATATGAATAACTATTTATATAAATAAATGCTTAAAAAAATTACTGTGACTTAGTTGTTTATTGAAAAACATTAATCAACAATTATTAGCAAAATATTTTTGTAAATGAGAAAATATCGATATTATCGCAAATATCGATATTTTCAAGTCGATATATCGTTGATGTCGATATTTAAATGCTAGATATATTGATATCGGAAATATCGATACATTCATGTCGATATTGCATCACTACACCTAGAAGAGCCATAGGGAAAAGCTGGGGTTTGAAACAAGAGATACTTATGTAGATCGATACAGCGATCCTGCAACCCAGACTAACCTATGCGGCGGTTATCTGGTGGAGCAGCATTGAACTGCCCACTGTGAAATCTCGACTGGAAAGAATCAGGGGACTGGCTCTAAGAGACATCACTGGTACCTCGAATTCGACACCCACGGTGGCATTGGATGCATTACCAGGGTTAAAGCCCCTTTATCTCACCTCCAAGGCCATCACTGCGAAGGCAGCCTGGAGACTTAACATGGCAAACGTTGAAAGGATTTCCACGGAATTGAGAATCCCAACCGACATCGCGAATAGGCGGACCCTGAGCATGCTCTGGGAAAAAACGCGCATTCGCTGTCTCACAACTGGTTCACGGATGGCTCTATGAGCAAGAAGAAAGCAGGAGCCGGTGTCTACCGTAGAAGCAGTATAGGCACTTAACTTTGCGCTTTGAGGCACTGAATAGTCTAAAAACGGAAAACAAGTGACTCTATTTTGGAACCCTGGACACAGTAGCATCAAAGGTAATGAGATCTTGCACAGGCTAGCAAAACTAGCAGACAGAGAAAACTTCACTTGTCCCGAAACAGTTGTAGCCATTTGCAGTAGGTTAGTCACTAAAGAAGTCAATAGTTGGCTGATCAAGGAACATCAGAAGGAGCAAAAATGGCCACTGGCTACAGACAGGCCAAAACACTCATGGATTTAAATTTTAAACCCTAATCGACCTGAGGAAATACTCAAGCTCGGCAGAAATGAAGTCATAGCCCTGACAGAAATGTTCATAGGACGTGGAAACCTTGGCTATCACAGACAGAAGATAGGACTGAAAGATGATAAGACAGTTATTCATATCCTTTGTCACTACACCGCGATTGCGGGGAAGCGTGTGCTCACGAACAATAACTGCCTGGTAACCTAAACTCGTATATTCTACCGCGCGCTCTAATCAACTTCGCTATCGAACCACTTGGATCTTGGTTACAAAATCTAGGTAGTCATGTGGTAAGCCCCAACCATCTTTAAACTAAAAGTTCTTGAACTCAACATTTCTTTTTTTAGAAATAATTTAGAATTGAATTTCACTTATTTCAAAACAGGTTTGATAATTTTTTTTTTCTTAAATTATTTAAAAAGTTTATAAACTATCCAAAAGTAATAAACAATAATGAAACGTAAAGTGCAAAAATTCTTGAATAACCTTGATGCCAAAAACCAATTTTCTGTTATACGAATATAATATAACAATTCCCAAACAATAATTTTAAAATATGTAGAAAAAAATGGTTCTTAAATTTAAATATTACCTACTCAAAAAAGTGCTCGATACCTTACTTTTTTTTTATTATAAAATACTTCAAAATCAGAAGAAAAAAGAATTCTGTAAAGAAGAGTCGCTTGCATGTCCTGCCAGGTTGAAAATTCTGAGTCTCACGATGGTCAGATGAAAAATATTTGTGTGCTTCCTCTTTGCATTCTCAATATTTTTATTTGAAAAATGTGTATTTGTCAATTTTTTAATTATTTTTCTGTAACATGGGATACATTCTTTATAAACTTTTCAAACATCTTGTTTTTCCATTCCGGACAATATTTAAAATTAGAAGCGCTTGAAGTATAAAATGTTAATTGAAATCAAAGTCATGTTCAAGACTTTTAACATAAACTCATTCAATCTCGTATCATGCAGTATGACATGAAGTTTATTTTAATGTGATTGATTAGATTTTTCTATTACAACTAAGATTTCAAAAATAATCTCAATCAGAAAATAAATCTGCAGTCATTTTCCGATTGAAGAAAATTCCCGACCTTGCAATTAACCTTCAAGAAAATAAAATTACAAGACCTAATCCATTTAAAATCAGGCAG
The DNA here is from genome assembly GCA_932178445.1 of Andricus quercusramuli. Lineage (NCBI taxonomy): Eukaryota > Metazoa > Arthropoda > Insecta > Hymenoptera > Cynipidae > Andricus > Andricus quercusramuli. The sequence continues at coordinate 243,725 of CAKNXH010001594.1, forward strand.
GTTCTACTTTTCAAGCCACAGAATCTCTCGGAAATAAAATACGGTGCTTTTAGAGGAAATTAGGCTATACTTATTGTTGCGATTTGAGAAAAAAATATTTCATGAAGTTATGCGTATTGGAACTTTTTTGCTTTGTTAACAAAAAAAAACGATTTTTGCTCTAAAATTATATAACTTTTGACCCAATTAAGACATTTAAAATTATTAGTAGATCTTCTCAAAAAACTCACACTTATATTTGTTGCTAATTTTGTGTTGAATTTTTACTGTCCGAGGAAAAATATCTTGTGAGTTTTATGCGGCTAAATAACTTTTGTGGCCAGGAGAATTTGTTTTCTTGAAATGGAATTTTCGCATTTTCCATGTAAACAAAGACAGATACGAAAAAATATTTAGAAAATAGTTTGCACGCGTAAATAAGTTCTGTAACAAGTTCTTTTACTCATTTATGATATCCTGCACCATTTCCGAGAAAAAGAAAAAAATTCAATTTTTATAATGAATAAAATTTCCTTGACCACAAAAATGGTTTAGCCCGCTTGCAACTCAAACCCCTTAAAGGGCTCCCCTTTCACAGAAATTGCTCAAATGCTTCTACTCCTTCAACTTGTTTTCCTAATTTTATATAGCGTTTTCAGACAAGTTATTGGCCTATAATTCTAAGCATAAGCTAAGTCGTCCGTCTTCCGCAGGAGGACTGTGCGCCCTTCCACCAACCATTCCGGAATAGGCTCATCCGACTTTAGATATGAGGTGAAAATTCAGGCACTAGAGAAATAACGCAACAGGCGCACAACAGACAAAATCCACAACGCGCGCGGTGCTACGGAAAACGTTCCCTAACACATTTACCGTTTTTCATACACTGACGGCGGAATTCCATATGCCCGTATTCTCAATTCTTCGATCACTCATTTTCTAAATTCTTTTTCACAAATCCTATAAAAATTCGTTTTCCATAAAATAAAATCTGATAGACTTTCAATATAATTTATCAACTATTATTTGTCTGAATCTCTTTTCCTCAAAATTATAAGATAGACGTCGCGTCGCTTTTGTGGAAAGACTAATGAGACCGCTATGCATATATTTTGTCACTGCCCCGTTTCATTATTGTAGCGAGAAAATTTCAGTGAATTTAATATGAATCACACAATTTTTTTTATTTACTCACTATACTTTCAAATTAGCAGATTATTTTTTTCATTGAGAAAACATGACTCGCCACATGTGGAACTATCCGACACCGTACTGTTAATATTTTTTACCGCGGGCGACGCCAGAACAAGGGTCACCTCCGTAATCACCGCCAGGAAACACTCACGGCAATTCTACACTCTTACTTACTCATTATACCTCTTTTGTCATACTTTCTTATGGAGCCCTATCCATCGTCGTAAACAAACTTGTAGCAAGAAAGGGAGGACGAAATTGTGCCGTGCATCGAATAGTCCATTTAAACGTGGGAGCTTCTTCCCGCTAGAACTAGAGGGCACCACCTTACGGACGCCCGAGACCACCATACAACAGAGCCGTTAGCGGACACCGAGCCCCGCATCTTTAACGATGGAGTAAACTCTCTCAGTATTAAATCTCTCTCATCGAAGTGACACTCAACCGGCAGTAAAAAGCCGAATCCTAAAGAAAAGATCGGAAACACGAAGGACACCGGTCCGCAATCGACCTTGTCGGAAGGTCCTAAGAAAGGGGGGGTTCAACAGAGTGATAACGCTCCTGTTGAGAACATTAGTCCTACCAAGCCCACTTGGGACCCGAATAAAATAATTTGCCGAAACTGTAACCAAAAGGGTCATTTCCGAAAGCGTTGCGCCACTCCGTGGAAACGAATTTGCTATAAATGCAAAACGGAGGGCTACAACTTTAAAGACTGCCCTAGGTGTTCGGGAAATGGGGTAGCAGAGTAGTGAAAGCGGTCCCTACTACTACCGAGACATTAGAGGCCCTCAATGACAATTCGAATAACGCCCTCAAATTAGAAAGAAGAAGCACCTTCAACTTAGTTGACTCAAGAGAGTCCAAACGCCTCCATCTTTTGAAAATCGACCCTAACTTAAATGCGGGGATAGTAGGGAAAAGGGGGAAGAACCTCGAGACTCGAACGCTTGTAGTAACTTCGTCACAGACCCGAACTGACAAGCCAGAAAATATTGAACTTACGGTGGACTCATGTTTCGGAAACACGAACACGATACTGGCGACCATAGACACGGAGAGTTTTACCGGGCTGGGAATGCCGGCGGAACTCGAAATGTCGAACCTTCTAGAATGCCAAAGTACCTGTACGATAGACGTAGCTGAGAGCGGCGAAAGTCTCTCGGACCTTGGGCCAAGGAAAATTATAGTATAAGCCCAGGTTCATAGGGTTTCCGAAATAGAAGTCCCTAACCTCGTAGTAGAGAGTAAATCGAGAACACTAGAACCTATAGCCGATGGATTAGAGGAAATTAGGGCTATAGAGGAAGGTATATCGGAAGCAGACCTGATTAGCGGTATAGTAGAGACGTCAGAGTTGGCCAATAGAATCCACGTACGGGTTAAAATAGACTCATTTTCACTAGACGCGTTGACTGATAACGGATCCTCTCGCGTAGTATAGCGAAGGTCAGCTTGGGACAAGCTGGTGAAAGCTTCCGGTAGCAAATTAGATTGCAATAAGAAAACTGGAATGATCATGACTCGGCCGACATGATTATCGGAAAGGCTAATCTGCCTATAACCATCGACGGGGTGACGCGAACCTGCGAAGTTAGAATAGCAAATAACCAGAATTAATATTGGGTCTAGAAGGTCAAGGAAAATTCGACATTATATGTATATATCGCTCAGTCGCGTAAAGTATTTATGCCGGATACCGATGGGAGACACTATCCCTTAAAACAGTGGCTCGTAGAAGAGGAGGGCTGTAATGGGGTGGCTGCCCTACTGGAGGGAGAGGAGGGGGCTTTAAAAGGACTCTTGAAAATAAAGTTGCCTCTGAAGTCGCAAGGCTCTGTAAGAGCAACCCACCTCATTACCCACTCAATTGACGTACAGAGTCACGCTCCTATAAAGGAGAGGTATCGGATAGTGTCCCCTAAAGTCCAGTAGAGCATGTATGAGGAGGTGGACAGGTTATTCACTTAAAGAATTATTGCGGAATCATACAGCGAGTGGTCGGCACCGATGCCCTACATGACAAACATACTACGACAGTTAAAAGCAGCAAAGTATATTTCGAAACTAGATTTGAGCGCAACGTTTAATCAGATCCCTTTAGATGAGGAAAGCCACGCATACACGGCTTTCCCCGTTCCGGGTATGGGACTCTTTGAATGCAAAAGAATGCCATTCGGACTCACTGGAGCCCCTGCAATATTTCAGCGACTCATAGACAGGGTTATAACCTCGGAATTGAGGCCCAATATTTTTAGCTATTTAGATGATAGCATAGTGGTGACAGAGACGTTCGATGAGCACCTGCATTGGTTAGAAAAAGTTCTCGATCGGGTGGCTCAAGCAGGTTTGACGATAAATCCGGATAAGAGCGAATTCTGCTGCTCAGAAGGAAGGCCTCAAAGTAGATCCCGACAAAGTTGATCCGATAGTTTCCTACCCAGACCCCAAAACAGTGGAACAACTACGAAGGTTCTTAGAGATGGCCTCCTGGTATTAAAGGTTCATACCGGAATTCGCGATGATAGCTAAACCACTGAGGCGGTTGTTCAGAACAAACGTCAAGTGGTATTGGGGTGATGAACAGGTTGAAGCGTTTGAAATCTTGAAACGCGCCTTAACGAAAGCACCAATATTGGCTTACCCGATGTTCAAAGACGTGGTAGAAAATCCCTTCAACCTGCAGACCGATTCAAGTGCTTTCACACTCGGCGTGGTTATGACGCAAAGACAGGGCGGCGAAGAACGAGTGATCCATTCCCGACCAGTAAATCAGTCTACAAATACGTGGTAGTGTTCCAAGACTTCTTCAGGAAATGGTTAGAACGTATCCCGATCCGAATGGCAAACGAGCCCACGATCCGCAAAGCTTTTAACGACCTGATAGTCTCACGTTAGGGTGCCCCGCAAGTCGCCTACACCGACAACAGTACCGAATTTTCTAATAGATTAATGAAACAGATGTGTAGAAGTATTGGAATAATACACACTACAAATCCGGTATTTCATGCCCAGGCAAATCCTACTGAACGGGTCAACCGAGTCCGCAAGACGATGATCGTCCCGTTTTTACAGGGCAACCACATAGAATGGGATACGTATTTGCATGAGTTCCGCTTTGCTTTCAATACCGCTGTCCATGGGTCATTGAACGTGTCACCAACATTTCTCAATTTCGGAAGGAACCCGTTCCCGTATCGTCTATTACGTCGATAAATAGAAGTAGGGACACGGCACCGTGAACCGAATCCTGTGGAATGGCTAGAGCGAGTAAAAGAACTAGATAACTTGAGGGATTTGGTCTGTCGACACCTCGAGCACGCTTATGCGACTCAAGCGAAGTATTACAATAAGAACAAGCGCGCTAGGACATTCCGAGTGAGAGATCTGGTTTTAAAATCTAATAGGAGATTGTCTAAGAAGGCTGACGATGTAGCCGCCAAGTTGTGGCCGGAATATATAGGCCCCTTTAAAACTAAGCGCCGCTTATCTCCAGTTGTCTTCAGTTTAGTTTCTATCGACGGGAGAAACGCCGGAAAAGAGCACATTAGATTCCTTGAGCCTTATATCAAAGAGATATCGGAACCCCATTCGGATAACAAAAGAAATTAACAATCAGATGAACCTTAAAGGATCCGGATGCCTATGGATACGCGAGAAACGAATGAATGAACGAGCTATACATGTTATTCATTTCTTTACTCAACAGCTTCCGGAACCAAAACGGGTGGAGCTCGTCACAGCGAATGGTACGCCTTATACAGGGCCTCACACTGCCGACTGGAGAAACGTCGACAGGAAGGGTTCGTTCGAAGCGGGATCACCTAGGCCCGCTTCAATTAGTTTTCCTGTCGACGCCGTGTGTTGGAAATGCCAAAGGAGGGGACACCTTCGAAGCCAATGCCCAGACCTAAACCCTGTCCGGTTATGCTACAGGTGCGGAGAGCGGGGCATAACCATCCTCACTTGCGGAGGATGCGGCGAGCTGGAGCGATCGGACGGGGTGTTCAAAGGCCAAAGGAAGCCAGGTCCCGGCCAACAGCTAATAGTGGACCCAGACCTCATAAAGGCCCACGAAAGAGCGGTCCACAAACAGCGCAGAAGGACCACACGCAGGGATAGGGGCTCCACCAGCGACTAGTCGGTGGAGCTCGACTACGCTGCCGATGGTCGCTGGCCGGACCAACTCTCTGCGTACGTGGGTTAGCTTTCGCAGATGACAAGACTGTTACGGCAGAATCAATCGAGGACTTGAAAAGAATGTTAAATAAACTTAATACAAACACGAAGAACATGGGCCTCAAAATTAACGTAATTAAAACAACAATCATGGTATTTGAGGGAAAAAGTGAGAAAACAATGTGCTACATTGTCCTAAATGATGACAGATTAGAACGAATTGACAAGTACGTATATTTAGCATCTGGGTAGCCCATTTACTAGCGACGGAAAAATAGATGGGGAGTTAGATAGGCGCATAAATAAGGGTAAGCAGGTTATTGGTAGAGCAGGGTCCATTCTCAGAAATGAAAACATATCAAAAAAAGTTAAAATGGCCATACGTAATTCTATAGTGGTACCAAGTATACTATACGGTAGCGAGACATAGAGTAAACAGAGTGACAATAGAGTGAATGACGCCTGAAACAATGCCTAGGATACTAATGGGCCCAAGTGGGGAACCACATATAACAATTTTGTGAGGCTCCTCACTTAGGGTGATCGCTAGAGAGATTTATCAGCAGCCTGAGTCGCAGCAGAGTTGCGGAACGAACGTGTCATTTAAATAAATAACTCGAGAATTCTAGATCAACCTAAAATATTCATACCTTAAACCTACATACCTATCTAGGTAGAATTGAGGGTGGATAAATATTCTCCGAATCTTTCCAGCTTTATAGCTATTAGTGGTACTTTATAGAAGCGAATCTCACTGCATGGTTTTCCAAGTGGATGTTCAAGGAGATGTTAGAACAACAACAGGTATTCGAGAGATCTGCTCAAAAGATCATAATGGTATAAACCTCTGGTATTTTTCACAATAGTTCAATTTCCCATGTACAAGATTGACAATTATGCACGGAGCTTTATTCAGGTGAATTCGGACAGGTTTTAATTCAGGAGCGTTTTGAGGGTGATGTTATAATATCAACCCTTAGTCAGGAAACAGTTTTATACAAATATATTTTTCAATAAAATACATTTGTTATAGTTCCTAATGAATTATTACAACTTTCTAAAAATTATCACTCCTATGTCTGTTGGAATAATTTTTCTATTTTGAATATTGCGCCAGAAGTCCTTTTTGAATCGAATATAGAGATCAATAGTGAGACCATGCGGCCCTGTTGACGTAGTTTCTATTTACTTTTTCTCGGCTGCTTTGGATATGCAGTATTTTAGAAATTTAACATGTGTATCGCAGGTTTTGACGATTTGCAGGGTCTTTCCGCCTCAAATATGGATTTGATCTCCGTAGTGGCAAAAAAATTGCCCCTCGATAATCAATCGTTGCGCTAGCATTTGGAATTGATTCTTTCAAGTAAGTTTTCTAGGTGACATTGTCCTCTATATGAGCCTTAAAAGTGTTAAAAATTGTTAAAATGTGTTTAAAATTGTTCTGACACTAGCATTAATGATACTCAGGTGAAAGACTGTTTTGATACATATATGTAAAAATTGAGAAAGGTCAGGGAAGATGAAAAATTGGTCATGGAAAAGTCAGTGAAAGTCAGGGAATTTCTAAATTTCGATTTTGTAGCAACACTGATATTGTAAAAAATACAGCTCTTCATTTATATTGGACAATTAAATTACGTTTGATCATGTCAAATACAAATATTAATTCCTACGAATATGTCTGGCTTTGATTAAATAATAAAATTCCCTTTCTAATCCAAAGGGGTTTTAGGAAGAAATTATAAATGAAATGAATTTAAAGACGGAATTTACTGGAACAGATTAACTGTGGTTTCTACCAGTAATTTGTTTTATTTGAAAAATTTCTCTTGGCCATGAGTCTGTGGATTCACAAATGAGCAAGAGAAGCTATAAATTTTGGTAAAGAATTGTCGAAAGCCGTTAAAATCATGAGTAATTCTCTTGCACAAACATATTGATTCTGCTTTTTATTCTTAAAAGGGTTCAATTCCCCTCTGGTAAATTTTGAGTTTCAACCTTTAGCGTTTAACTTGATAACAGCGCGATTCACGTAATTTTTGTTGTCATAAACGCAGCCTGTAACCTTCGTGTGCCTCAGCAGTAAGAAATTATAGTAACACGCTTATGAGCTCCCTAGAAAGAGGTCGTCAATTCATGGAATTCACGACGTCTTTCCTATAAAATCTCGTCAATTTCTGAGAATGTTAAAGGCCCATGGGAGTTTCTCATAGGCGTAGATACATTTTCTTTCTCATAAAGTAGATCTAATTTCCATGTGCATGATTGTTGTGAAAAGAAGCTTGCCTTGCCAATAATCTCGTCGTTGCTGTTCTGAGCTAGCAGATAACTCATCTCTTTCAAGAACAATGCAGAAAAGTTAGTGGTCCTGAGAACAAGGATCACCATTTCATTTGGTTATGCGATGATGTAAAATATCTTGCCAATATCTCGTAAGGATTAAAACCGTGGTTCTTAGAGATACGACTGAGCATTTTTCATCAAATGAAAAATATTTTCCCTCTTTTTGTGTTTGCAATTAGAACTACTTTGTTAATAACCGATTTTTTTGTTCAAGATTCATCACTTTAGTCAAAAATTCATGACTTTGGTTGACAACTTAAATATTTGGTTAAAAGACCATTTTCTTGTTAACAATTGATTCCTTTTACTGAAAATGTAACTATTTTATTTTTGGGTTTGAAATAGATCTCATTATTTAAAAAATGATATTTTCTAGTACTAAATTCAACTATTTGGTGAAAAATTCATGCATTTTGTTGAAAATTCTTTCTTTAGTGGAAAATGAGTTTAGATATTTTTACGATGCAATTAGTTGCCTTTCACTATTGAATTAGGAAATATCTTGAATAATCGAATTTGCAATTTCTTAGTAATATTTAGTGGCCCAATTTTTGCTAATAAAATTTATAAAATTTCACTAGTGATTAGTTAAGTTTTAACAATTTGATTCAGAGCCGTAATAAAGTATATTTTAAGCAAGAAAAAAAACTATAAAAGAACATCTTCACCCGAGTAAAAATTCTTCGACTTGATTTCGACTTGAATTGCCCCCAATCAAGACATGCTGAAGTCGAAAAGTTCGACTCCAGCATGTGTCCTCATAGAGATTGAGCCAGGCTCAAATTTATGTCTTGGAGACAAGTTTATATGTCTTGAAGATATATATTTATATCTTGAGTCAAATTTTTATGACTTCAAGTCGAGCGGCTTATAACTTCGAGTATATACATGCCCCGAAAAAGGGACATTCTGACTGTCATAAAAGCTAATCTTTGTTGATAATTAAATAATTATGTATATTTTTACACAATATATATATATAATTAAAAAAAAAGTTAAACAACCACCGCAGGGTACCACTAAGAGCAACTGTCATCTTGAAAAAATGTCAATGGCCCCCAGTAGAACCGCGGTAAAATACACCTATGGCCACGTCTCACATCCGCGAGATGGGTGGTCACAGGGCACGACGAAATCACAACGACAGGCCGGCGAAACCCTCGTGTGTCTTGAGGACACGAAGCGACCCAAGGATGACAGCTTTCTGCATCCATCTCGCAAGAGCCTTGGCATATTTTTGGCACGCGGGTATGGCTTTAAGGTTACGAACCAGCGATAATTTCACACCTCCGAGAGCACCTATCACAAGAACAATCACTCGTACCGAATATTTTGGGTACAGTCGAAGCAGCTCTCTTTTAAGGTCTTGATATCTCTCCTCTTTTTCTTTCTCCTTTGCAGTGATGTTGTATTCGGATGGAGCCGAGAATTCGATCACGAATATATTTCGTTTCTCGAAGTCTTGGAGAACAATGTCAGGCCTCGAGTGCGCAACGGAGACTGCTGCCCGAAAATCGTAGTTCCAGAAAATCTGGCACTTCTCGTTTCGGACAATTGACTCTATATCCCTTGGAGCGTTCGGCAGGGCAGGGTCGCGACCAACACCGTAAGAGCGACAAAGGTGGTAATAAAGTACTCTTAGGGCCGCATTATGTCTATAGATATACGTTGTTCCTGCGTGGGTCGGACACCCCGATAGTATATGTTCTAGGTACTCAGCGTGTGCATGACACGCTCTGCACCTATCACTGGGAACTTCTTGACATAAAATGCGGGCGCGGTATGCTAAGGTGGAGATTACACCGTCCTGGCATGCGAAAATAAAGCCCTCTGTACCTGAATTGAGCCCTGATGATTTGAGGAAAGCAAAAGTTTGCTCCTTCGACAAGGACTGTTTTTCTACATTTCTGTGAAAGTTTCCGTGCATTTGCTTGTCGAGTAGCTCTTGGTGAAATTTTCCAACCTCTGCTTTCTTTACTTCGGCTTTTAGACGTGAAGCATCTAGATGGAGTAATGCACTTTCCTCACTAAAGATGTTAAAATTCAGGCCAAGGGTCTCGGCAGCTTGCTCCGCGGCTTTGTAAAGGAACGCCCCTTCGCCAATCATCTCGTGGTTTCTGACCATCTTTAGGAGAGGATCTCTGCCATTCGCAACGATGTGAGCTGTACTCAAAACAATTCGGTTATGAAGACACTGGAGATTCAGAAGTCCGCGTCCGCCTTGCTGGCGTGAAATGTATAATCGCGGAACTGACGAATTGATATGCAAGCTTTTATGCATATGCATGATCTTACGCGTGGTGACATCAAGGGCCTTAAGCTCGTTCTTCGTCCATTGAACCACCCCAAACGAGTAGAGTAGAACCGGGACGGCAAGCATGTTAGTCGCAGATACCTTGTTCAACGCCGACAGATTGGAAGACCAAATCTGTCGAAGAAGATGCTTGTATCTGCTTCGGAGAGACTCCTTCACTGATGTTACGTCCTGAATGCGGCTTTGAGGCACGCCCAGGTATGTATAGGTCTCTCCAGTGTTAAGATGTCTAATAACACTTATATCCACAAGCTCAGGGTCCTTGGGAACGCCAGTAATCTTTCCTTTCTTCAAATGAATTTTGGCACACTTGTCCAAACCAAAGTCCATCCCAATCTCTCCTGTGTAGTTCTTGACGATATTTAAAGCAGTTTGAAGTCTGCTTTTACCAGCGGCATAGATCTTCAGGTCATCCATATAGAATACATGAGTGACCTTATGCTCACGCTGATTAGTGTCGCCACAGAGGTATCCAGGAGAATTTCGTAGTGCAAGAGATAGAGGCAAAAGTGTGATGCAAAAAAGCAAAGGGCTCATACTATCCCCTTGAAAGACGCCCCTCTGGAAGGTGACGTTGTTCGTCGTCAGACGATAATTCCTAGATGAGATGGTAAATCTAGTTTTCCAAAGAGGCATCAATCTCTCTATGCATCTCACTATGTGTGGATGTACCTTCAAGCTTTCCAACAGACAGATGATAAGTCTATGAGAGGTTGAATCAAAAGCTTTCCGGTAGTCAATCCAGGCCATTGACAGGACGCGCTGATGGAATGTAGCGTCTTTACAGACACACCTGTCAATCAGCAGGTTCTCTCGACAGCCTGCTACACCTTTTTTCGAGCCACGTTGTTCGTACATCTCTCGCCATACAGGCTCAATTCGTCGAACAATCCTGTTGTTTAGAATAGCTGTAAAAATCTTATATAGTGTGTTCAAACAAGTTATTGGCCTGTAATTCTCTGGTTTGGACAAGTCGCCTTTTTTCGGTAGGAGTATAGTGCGTCCTAACACTAGCCACTGCGGAATGGGCATCTCCGACTTTAAATATGAGGTGAATATGCGGGCCAAATGTTGGTGTGTAGAAGTAAACTTCTTCCACCAAAAGTTCTTGATACAATCTGGTCCAGCACCGGAAAAGTTCTTCGTGCCTCTAAGTGCTTTTTTCACCTCTTCGGCAGTGACTGATGGGCACTCCTCCTCAGATTTTATGAGGCTGTCGCAAAACTCCTTGAAGCGGATGATATTGTCAGTATCTTCCTTCAACTCTAGTGTTTTCGGGATCTTGTACACCTCTCTCCAAAAAGTCTCTACCTCCTTGGGCTTGGGAGGATTTTTTACAAAAACAGGGGGATCACTGAAGAGGCGCGATGGGTCAGCGAGAAACTGTTGATTCTCTCTGATCCATCTCTCCCTCTTCTGTATCCTCCTCCTTGCGTCAGATAACAGCCTTATTTTGTCAACAATATGTTGCTTGATTGTCAGCAGCTTTGACTTGTTTAGTGTGTGATTCAAGCTCCTTAGTTCTTGGGCGAACTTTCGAACCTTCGAACTTTCGAAATATATATATATATATATATATATATATATATATATATAT
>CAKNXH010001594.1:255430-269420 GCA_932178445.1 Andricus quercusramuli
TTTGGGATTAGACTGAAAAATATTGTAGACTACATGAAAATAGAAAGCCCCTGTTTTTTTGTTTTTCCAAAAAATAATTAGTAGGACTACGCATTTCACTTTTGTCTCTTATGGAGATTAACATGTAAAATGACATGAAATTTTTCAGCTGCAATTCTGCAATAGAAGTTATGATTACATTTGTTCGAAACTTTAGGCATTTATTTGCATAAGTATGGTAATGCATTTTATCTTATTTAGATGTCTTAAACATGTTATGTAAGAATTTAACAACATCTTCAATTTCCGTAAAATCGCAATATTTGAAAACATATAACGGGCTTTCTACATATTTTTATCAACTGGAATTTGTACAAAACACGAGTTGCTTATCTAAGAACAGGTTTCTAATGAAGAAAATGAAAACTTATAATAATTTATAGGAGAAAAAGACTATTGAAAACATGAAAAATCATTAAATTTTGAGTTCGGCGACGCCTTTGGTTTAAGCATAAATACAATAGAGCAATATAGACACTAGTCAATCCGAGGGCTCTACTCTTCTCTTAACTTGCTCCTCGGTGCTCCTACTTATTTATGGCTCTTACTTTATTACCTGAGGCTTCTTCACACCATAAAGGGAATCAGAGGCAGAAATGAAATAAATGTAAACGGAAAGTAAATGAAACTAAATATTTATTTTAGTTTAAAAAAAAATTAAGATCATTATTTACTAGCGACTTTTTGATCTATAAAAATTAAACTTTTGTAATGAATAATCATTAAATAACAATTTATTAATCAATCATTAAATGGATGATAGTTACTGAATAATTACAATTAATAATAATAATTATTATTATTATTATTAATTGCAATACATTATTATAAATTAAAATTTTTAAATATTGAAAATAACAATAAATAACAATAATGAATAATGATAATTGATTAATAATAATTAAATTAACTTATTTAAATTTTACATTTTTTTATGATTGATTCATAATTAAATAATTGTTAATTAATAGATAATTACGAATGTATTCATAATTATTGAATTATTAGAAATTCAATAATCTATATATTCATAATTAATTAATGTATAATTTAAATTAATAATAATAATAATAATAATGATAATATCAATGATAAATTATTATAAATTAAATTAATTAAAAATGTTAAATATTTGAAATAACAATAATTAATATTGATAATTATTAATAATAATTCCAATTATATTAATTAAAATTTACAATTGTTTGATTGATTGATAATTAAATATATATTAATTAACAAACAAAAAATCGTTATTAAATTATTATTAATTCAATCATCTATCCATTCATAATTTATTAATTAATAATTGATGAACATTAAATTAATCAATAATTAAAATTAAAAATGGTAATTAAAATTAAATTAATTGAAACTTCAAATGTTCCAATAATAATTATCAATTAATAATTAATTATTAACTAATTATTTTCCATTAATTAATCGAAAATTATTATTCATTAATAAATAAATAACTAATTTGATTAATTAATAACGAATTCATAGTTATTAATTTATGATTAATTATTAATTATAAATTAAATTCAATTATACATTAATAATTTATTCAATCATTCATTCATCACATTGTGCCGATCACTAAGAATGGATTAGGGCAGAGAAAATTTTCTGCAGAAATGCAGTAAGATTTAGGTAAGGTGGTTATTGAGGACTTAGGTGAGCCTCAAGCTTTAACAAAGGAGCAGGTCAGGTTCGCAAGGTGTAGCTGTTACATTGCCGCCGCACTGCCTAGCTGAACCATAGGCGGCGCCGTGAATCCTCTATGTTGAGTAGTGAATTTAGAAAAAACTTTGAATCAAATGCGTAGTCCTACTAATTACTTTTTGGCAAAACAAAAAAATAGAGGCTTTCTATTTTCATGTATCCTACAATATTTTTCAGTCTAATCCCAAAAATTCGAAAATGTCTTTTTTTGGACCACCCTAATATATATATATATATATATATATATAAAATGAATTAATTTATAGATTTTAATTTGTATTATACTTGTTTGACGAGGACACCGAAGACGTTGTTTTTGTTCACGTATTTCTAACCGCTTGGGAGAACCTTACAGAAAATTACAATTTTAATTGTTGTAAGGAAACTTTTTTAGGGTTATACTAATTCAGACCCACAGATTCTGAATTTTTAAATTAAAAATAACTGATTTAATATTAACAAGTTTTTCATCCCTTAATTTTAATCCTTCACATCTGTTAACAGCCTCATTCAAGGTCTCATTTCTGAGTCGAAAAGGTTCATCTTAAGACAAGTTTCGCCGACTTAAAATCACCATGCTGAAACCATAAAAGTAAGATATTGTCTTATGTCTCGTCTCAGTTTTAAGACGCAGCCAGACATCGATGTCTTGGAGACGAACTCAAGACATCGCCAAGTCGAACTCAAGTCGAAGCATTTTTACTCGGGCAGGCACTCAAGTTCATTCTTATTCGAGGCAAATCATTTTTACGAAAACAAACTGTTTTAAAAGAAACGCTAATGTGTATAATTAATTCGGAGCCTATTGCTTCCTTATCATTTTAACACTGTGAAACTTTTACAATTTCACAGTATGACCTACTTATTGTGTCAATAGAGTCACACCATCGCGTCGTTTTATTAAATTATTCTATTTTTCACATTTTCCATTTTAATAACCTTCTTTCAATTATTATGCAGAGTCCAAAGTAAATTTACTTATTTGTATCAAGAAATTAGTTGCTTTCCGATATTGAATTAGGAAATATCTCGAATAATCAAAATAGTAATGTTCTACTGATCTTTGGCCCACTTTTATTTATTCGAATCTGTCAAATTTCACTAGTAATTATTGAAAGCTTACGACTATTAATTTATAGATACCTCAAAGTATCTTTTGCATAAGGAAAAAAGCTATACAATTAAAAGAACTTTCTTTAATCATTACAACTCATACTTATTCAAGTTGATGCTTATTTAAGGCAAATAATTGTTAAAAACGTTTGCTAAATAATTGCAAATTTCTATGGAAAATAAGGAAAATATGCAACTCCATTCAGAAGTATTGTATGAGGAAACTAAATATGCATAATCAATTTATAACCCACACTTATCCATTATAATTTCACACTGTAAAAAATGCTTATTTTCCTTAACTTTCTTCAGAAAATCAGAAGACAATGTTTTTAAATTGGACACAGTCTAGGTCACGGTAAACATTTCTCAACATGGCCTTTGAAGTGTTTCAGTGAGTTAAAAATGATACACAATGACGTCGTTTTATCAACCTATTTTATTTTTTACGTCTTTCATGTTTATAACTTCTTTTAAATTAATATACAAAGTTCTACGTAATTTTTTTGACCAAGCAATTAGTTTTCCACATTGAATTAGGAAATATCTCAACTACTTGAATTAGTATTTTTTTACAAATCTTTAATGGCTCACTTTTCGCTAATCGAATCTATGAAATTTCACTAGCAATTAGTTAAATTTTACAAATTTTGATTCCGAGAGCAAATTTCTTCATTGATCTCTGGCTCAATATCAAATTTTTCACTCTTGGCACGTTTCGCTCAAACCCTGAAGTATGAGTTCAATTTTTCGAAAATCCAAAATTTTCCCATGTTAATTAAATGGGATTTTGAAGTGCCCGGTGGCGCGTGTTAATATTTTAATTTTGAAAGAAATTACGGATTTTCTTTCTCCTCAAAGGGAATATTTTTTTGGGTAGGGGGGGGGGGGGGAGGGAGTGTCTTGCCTTCTAGAGTATAAAAAAATTTGCAATGCATTTTTGAACCACACTAATGTACATACTACGAAAGAGAGCTATATGTTCCCTGTTCTTGATGGAATTGTAAAGAAGTGCGCAAACACTGTTTCAGTTCTATCCAATACACGATATCAAAAGAATTTGATAAAAACAAATTCAACAACATATCTCTGCTTTGAAACTTGCGTCCCGGACAAAATGAAAATCACACAATTTTGGCACATATTCGCAAAAATGAAAAAGATTAGAACTTATTGAAACCGAAGCTGAATATGTGGAAATTATTCGCATTGCTCGTACTTCTTTATTCACAATGGTCTAAAAATATGAAGATCTTCTACAAGATTTTGAAAAAAATTACAAAAGCCAAATGCGAGAGCCAAAAAACTTCCAAATGAGAAAAGCGTTCGTTTACAATTTTTTTTCTGATGAAAAAGTGGATGTTTATGACAATTGAGAATTGCGAAATTCAACTTCTTTTTTCATCAAGCCTAGGCTTGAATTAGAGAAACTTTCCAACAGTGCGTGAATGATGGTACACTCAGAAAAATGTTTGTTTGAATCAAACAACACAATTTATTTAAATTCATATCATTGAAAGAAACAAATGTTTTGCTTAAATTAAAAAAAGGTTTATTTAATTTTAAGAAACGAACAATATTTGCCTTATTGATTAAAAAAAATAATTTGTTTAGTACAATTTGTTTGATTTAAACAAAAATTTGGCTTTTATTAAACAATGAATTTCTTAAAAATTTGTTTATTTGAATTCATAAAAATATCTTTTTGATTCAAACAAAAAATATAATGCAAAGAAGTGCTAGAAAATGCTGCTAGGCGCGCTAAGGTGCTGCCGGCAGGTTTCCCTGCGGTACTAACCTAAAATCTAAATTGATTTTATGGATTTTATGCTTTGAGTGATTTGATGGCATTGTTGTTTTTTTCAATGTTGTATGATTCTAACGGTTCTGATTTACTGGAAAACTTGAAATTAATTGTAAAATGGACGCAATATCTCGAGAGTTGGAACTACTTGAATTTTGGGGCTTTACCTTGGATAGATTTCGCAGGCGAGTAAGTCTTTTTAATTTCTAAACTCCTTTATTTATAAAGATGATTTATGAAATCGATGTTTTTTATCAATTGTAATTATCGCTGTATACTTAAAAGGAGGAACACTCATGTTCAATTCAATGGTCTGACTCTGGTTCATTTCTAATTATTCCATTTTATAACTTTTTAATTCAGAAGTGACCAGCACAATTAGTAATTAAACAGTAGTAAACTTCCGGATTGAATAAGTGTTCCTTATTTTACATATATATATATATATAGCGATAATTATGATTGAAAAAAAACATATTATCGAGCTTATAAATTATTTTTATAAAGAATGCTCAATTTTGAGGTTAAGTGTAAAAAGAAAAAGATTTACTTCACTTGAACAAAATCTATAATTAATTTTAAAAATATATATTCAATGTAAACAAGAACTTCACTTAACTTAAACCAGAGATTTATTTCAACTAACCAAAAATTTGTTCCAACCAAATAAATAAGGACAAACAAAAAATTTCTTTGAATCAAACAAACATTTGTTTGACCCTATATCGAAGAAATAATTTGTTTGATTCAAACAAAATTTTTTTGATTGAAACATTTTTCTCAGTGTATATGATTGCACAATTACTTGAAACTTATGTTATTATCGACCAAAGAGTTATACAAAGCTCTTTGGTTCTGTAATATTGAGAACATGTAATAGTTCCTGTTAATATTAATACTATATAATGTTAGTTACACTTACTTGTAGAATTGAGGAAAACCATACAGGCAAAGAATAGAATGACGATCTTCATTGTTTCTAGATACGAATAGAATCCACGATAGGGAAATGAAAAACCGATTTCGCAAGAATTTCGTGAAAAGTGACTGGAAAATTGGTAAATTCTTTACACTAGAGTGAACGGACAAGTAGTGGTTGACTTCATTTCGCAAAATCATCTATATATACTGTTTATTACTCATAGAACCTTCAGAGTTATTTTTGTTTCCCATTTGTTTTATCATTTGAACTGAATTGTAGAGGTGATGAAGTATCTTTGGTGCAACAAAAAAGTCGTAAAATTAGATCAACTTATTTCCTGTATTGCCGCAAAGCCTTGAAAAATTCGACACGGGAGATAGCGGGATATATTGCCGCGCTTTGACTTAAATGCCCTATAAAGTATGATTGAACTGTGATTTTCATGTGCGTATTTTTTAAGGTCACAATCACATTACCAGAAAATATATTGTATTACTCCAAACAGGCTTCTAATCACGCCGTTATTTACATTTCATTGATTGACGGATGTTGCAATTGGGCCACCGTGCTCCACACAGCAGGGTATGATGACCGTCATATTACTGCCGTTTATTTAAACAATATAAGCATTGTAGATTAGAAAATATACAATATAATAATTCTGGAGAGTGCAATCTAACATAGAAAAATTAGTCCAGATATTTTCAACACTAATTAAATATTTTCTTATTAATCAAAGTAAAGTATGTGGCAAACGTAGTTATAACCTCTTATACCCTGCGGAAATACATAGGGCGCTAGGCGGCGGCGCCGGCGTGGTGCCGTTCCCCGTATATGACGGTACAAGATTTCATTAATACTGATATATTCAAAAATTTTATAGAAAAAAATCATGATTCCACACGCTGAAGAAAATACTTCACCTATCAAAACCTATCTTTTTAATGCTTTACGTATTTCAAAATATGCTCAAAGTGGCTGATTTCTGCTAATCTTACATTGTGTATCGAGGGCGTACAGAAGGCTATTTTGACGAGTGTGAGCTTGCCATTTGAGCGAAGCTAGGGTTAGTTCAAGTTGGTCGAAAACAAACACCCTCCGCAAAAACGTTAAAATTTTGGTCGAAAGTGATTCCTCACTTTGAAACCCTGAAAATGATGTTAGTTTACACGTATCTGTGACCCTTTTAGAGATAATTCAACTTTTTTTCAAATTTGGAACATTTGCTTATTGGTTTAGGTCGGGGTGGCCGAGCACCATCCCCCTTCAGAACACCCTGAAAATGTTGTCAGTTTTCGCGTATCTCTCGCCGTTTTCGAGATAACTCAAAATTTTGACTTTATTTTGCATTTTGAAAAACTTTGTTCCCTTTCCCCTATGTTTAGAGTTAGCGAGTTATCGAATCTTTTTTATATTATCAACTTATCGAATCTTGCTGCCGATTCTCGACAGTTGATTGGCTTATTCTACTGTGACCTGCTGTGATTTACATTATATGTCAATGGCTAACTGAATTGATCAATACTGTATCGGAGAGTACGGAAGTTATGGTCATTTATATAATTTCAAAACCCTTTTTAAAACACAAAAACTTTTTTTCATTAACAGAATTCAAAGTTAATACGAGAATCTAGGCCAGAATAGAAAAGTTTCCTTGATCTTAGAGTAAATACAAACAATGTGGTAACACCTGGGGTTCGGCGCCAGGCCTTGAAAACGTGCTCGTCGCATAAACGGAAATAATATATTTTTTTAGGGCTTACAATGTCTTGATGATAACTTTCCAAATATCAAACGCTAACAGATTTTTTTCTTCAAAGTTCTGTTTTTCGATCAAATCTACATTTGAATATATATTTTTTATGATGATTGATTTTCAATCTATCTAATGATCCGTAGAAAAAATGCTGATGAATGAAACTATGATGGTGCTTTTTCTGCAAATAAGAAAATACTTCGTCAAAAATTCACTTTACAAATTTTTTGGTTCATATTGCTTACAAGAATATATATAAATATCCAATTTTTCATTCTTAAAACATTTGCCAGCACTATAGCAATTAAACGTAAATTGCCAATTAATAATATACACATATAAAAAAATATACCACGATTCCAATTTTGAATTCTGAAGTTTGATTGAATAAAAAAATGTAAAGGCATGTTTTTATTTTTCATGCAAATTATTTTTTTTTCAATGGTATGGAGAAGGAGTTAAAAAGATTTGAATGATACCTCGAAAACACTCAGTTCTTAATCCTTCTTCCGCATATTTAATTGCGGAGAATTTCAATTCAAAATTATTATACGCTATATAGTTAAATTTCAAATATATATCAGTACTAAATTAGTAATATTGAATGTGTCGTTTCTCTACATTCTCTTTCATGCTTTAAATTATACGTAATTTCCTTAATTCTAAGAGAATTCGGATATTTCAGAGAATTCAAAATATTTTGGGAATTCAGATAAATAGAAGGCCATCAGTGATCTAGACGGATTCACAATATTTAAGGAGTTCATGAAATTGAGACAATTTCCTGAATTCCTAAAATATTCTGAATTCAGAAAATTCAAAGACTTCAGGAAATTCAGAGAAATGGCGGTTTTCAGAAAATTAAAATAACACAGAGATTTTCAGAAATTCAAAGAATTCAAGGAATTGATAATATTCAAGAAATTAAAGGAATTCAAAATATTTACGATTTTTAGGGAATTCTAAATATTCCAGTAATTCAGAGAATTCAGAATATTCTAGAAATTTAGCGTTTCAGAGATTTCAGAGCATTACGATAATTCAATAAATTCAGAAAATTAAAAAAATTGAAAGAGTTCAGAGAATTTTAAGAACTTGAGAAATTCAGATCATTCAAAGGAATTCATGGGTTCAGGAAATTCAATGAATGTCAGGAATTTCGAGTATTCAAGGATTTCAGAGAATTCCGAATATTCTCGGAATTTAGGATATTCAAGGAATTCAAGGATTTCAGGGAAGTCTAGGAATTTTAGGAATTCAGAGAATTCTGAATGTGAAGGGGTTACAGAAAATTCAAGAAATTCAGGATTATCAAGGAATTTAAGTATTGCAGAGAATTCAGAAAATTTCATAGATTTCAAAGCATTATGTTAATTCAAGAAATTTTGAGAATTCAAAGAATTTCAGGCATTCTAAACATCGAAAGAATTCAGACAATTTCGAATGTTAAAGGATTTCAGGAATTTCATATCTTCTCAGGAGTTCAGGGAATGTATCGAATTTGCATTGCTCTAAATATAAAACTCCTGATTTTGAAGAAAGGAATGAAAGTTTTTTTTATGTCATATAATAAACTAAGAATCTTTAAATTAAAAATGATTAATTTTAAAACATTTTAGCAATTTAATTATTTTTAGCCAAACTAATATCAGAGGTCAAAAAGTATGTTAGTTTATCAACATTTGAAAAACTTATATAACTGAAAATGAAAATTGAAGAAACATAGTAAGCACATTAAATATATTTTATCGTTTGGACGTAAAAACTCAAAAAGTTATTGATTTTTCAATAGAAATTAGTGGCATATAACAAACTCAAAATTTTCTCATTTTTGTCTTTGCCACTCGTTCCGAAATCGATGGAGACTTTACTCAATCTAACAAAAAACGATTATTCATGAAAAAAAAAGTTAAATAGCAATTGGTCAAATATTTATATAAAAAAGCTTGGTTAGAAGTTTCCGAAAATTTTGTGTGCTGTAAGCTCTAGTTTACTTGATTATTAATTGAATAATTTTTTGCACTATTTGTCGCAGAATTTTGTTATAATTTTTTCCCTATGATTATAAAATAAATAATCAATTATACATATGTATAATGAATAATATAAAAAATTTGAAATATATTCTATCTTCTGATCCTGTAATATGAAAAAATTCTCTTTAAGTGCACACATTCGACCGGTTTTCCATATTTTCCAATATGAATATCTTCCAGGTAGATACAGAAAAATCTAAGATTCACAGCGTTTGTGAATCATTTCTTATTCTAGTTATCCTATTAATTTCGCGTTCGTACTAGGCTATTTTAACCTAAAATAAGAATGTTGAAAATTGCTCAAAAATTGCTACTTTGAGTTTTGCCATTTGTTTACGACTAGGATGAAGTTGGTTTTCTTGGCAATACTACATTTAAATTTTAAATTTCTCGCTTAGTTCAATTTTCTTCAGAACAATGTCACTGATTGCAAATATACTGACAAGAATGGTTAACTAATGAGTTCCACTATAAATACATTGCAGGGAGATACATAGAAAAATATGAGATTTAAATGATATTTAAATTAGTTTTCAACCCAATGAGCAGTAAATTTCACATATGTCCCGAGTTTTTTTTGTATCCTAAAAGACTCGAAAACAACATTTTTTAAATTGCTGAAATATGGCTATTTTGAAATTTAAAAATTTGGTACCACCAAGTTTACGTTAACTTTTGTTATTCAATAGCACTAATTGTGAATTTGAAGTATTTATTTACTTTAATTTTCTGAACAGAAAAATCGTAGATTGCAAATTAACTGATTAATGCATTTAATTAATGAGTCCTGTCAATTAGTGACTCATAAGAACCAAACACCTGACAATGTTTGTTATTTTTACAACTTCAAAACTTGAAAATGCTGAACCTTTTAAATAATTTATTCACACTATTTTCTACTATTATTGTACAAAATGAACACTGTTACTCGGATATAAAAATAAACTTATCGTGTAGTAAAAACTGGTTGAAGAATATTTAATTTTTCAACTAATGTATGACAGTGATCAACAACTTATTAATGTTTTTTGTGTTAACAATTTTCACCTATTTTTTCGTATCTTTTGTAGTTTTTACTGTAGGATAAGTTTATTTTTATATCCGAGTAACAGTGTTCATTTTACACGCAATAATGGTTCAAAACAGTGTAAATAAATTATTTAAAAGGTTCAGCATTTTCAAGTTTCGAAGTTGTAAAAATAACGAACATTGAAACATGTTTGGTTCTTATAAGTTACTAATTTACAGGACTCATTAATTAAATCCATTAATCAGTTAATTTGCAATTCCCGATTTTTCTTGTTCGGAAAATTAAATCAAATGAATACTTCAAATTCAAAATTAGTGCTATTAAATAAAAAAAGTCAACGTAAACTTGGTCGTACCAAATTTTCAAGTGTCAAAAACGCCATTTTTCAGCAGCAATTATAAACATGTTCTTTTTGGGTCTTTTAGGATGTAAACAACCGGGAAAAATGTGAAATTTACTTGCTTATTAGGTTAAGAACTGATTTAAATGTCATTTAAATCTCATATTTTTCGGTTTATCTCCCTGAACTGTATTTATAGTGGAACTCATTAGTTGACCATTTTCTCAGTAAACTTGCTATGAGTGACATTGTTCTAAAGAAAATTAAACTAACCAAGAAATTTCAAATTCAAATTTAGTGTTGCCCCGAAAACCAACTTCAACCTAGTTGTAAGGCAATGGCAAAATTCAAAATAGTAATTTTTGAACAATTTTCAACATTCTTATTTTAGGATGAAAAAGCCTAGTACGAATGCGAAATTAATAGGAGAATTAGATTAAGGAATGATTTACAGACGCTGTAGATCTTAGATTTTTCTGTATCTACTTGAAAGATATTCATATTGGAAAATATATGGAAAACCGGTCTAAAGTGTGCACTTGAATAGAATTTTTTCATATTACAGGATGAAAAAATAGAATAGAATTCAAATTTTTGATAGAATAAGATAATATTATTCTCAGCGGATAAGTTTTGGTTTTCAAAAAAAATTATTCAAATTCAAATAATGCGATGAAATAATTGAAAAATGGTACATTTTCACCTGTTGTATAAATACAATTTGTTATTGTTACTCTCAAGATTTTTGAGAAAATAATGTAAAATTCTCTCTTTGTTTCTCAGCAATACAATTTTATTTAGTAATCAAAAACTGAAAAGAACTTAATTTAACAGTTTTAAGAACGTATTGGCGGTAGAAAACTGAAGTAAGTTAGAAAAAAAATGAGAATATAGATGTAGAAAAATGTTTCATGCAAAAGTTTTGGAAAATACTCCCAAATAAAGAAAGATAATTTTTTTTAATTCATACAAATGAATATCGATTTTATAAATTTAGTATTTATTATATTTATAATTGATTATTTATTATATAATTATAGGGAAAAAATTATAACGAAATTCTGTACCAAATAATGCAAAAAATTATTCAATCAATAATCAAGTAAACTAGAGCTTACAGAATACCAAATTCTCGGAAAATTGCATTTTTGGGAACTTCTGACGCAGTTTTTTTATATAAAAAATTTGTCCAATTGTTATTTAACCCTTTTTTCTCATAAATAATTGTTTTTGTTAAATTTAGTCAAGTCTCCAGCGATTTTGGAACGACTGGAAAAGACAAAAATAAGAAAATGTTCAATTTGTTATATGCCACTAATTTCTGTTGAAAAATCAATAACTTTTTGAGTTTTTGCGTCCAAACGATAAAAAGTATTTAATGTACTTACAATGTTTCTTTACTTTTCATTTTCAGTTATATAAGTTTTTCATAGGTTGATAAACTAAAATACTTTTTGACTTCTGATATTAGTTTGGCTAAAAGTAATTAAATTGCTGAAATATTTTAGAATTAATATTTTTTTATTTAAAGCCTCTTAGTTTGTTATATGACATAACAGAAATAAAAAACTTTCATTCCTTTCTTCAAAATAAGAATTTTATGTTTAGAGCAATTAAAATTCGATGCATTCCCTAAATTCCTTAAAATATTTGAAATCCCTGAAATCCTTCAACATACTACATTTTCTGAATTCTTTCAAGGTTTAGAATGCCTGAAATTCTTTGAATTCTCTAAATTTCTTGAATTAAAATAATGCTTTGAAATCTATGAAATTTGCTGAATTCTCTGAAATCCTTAAATTCCTGGATAATCCTTAATTTCTTGGATTTTCTGAAATCCCTTCAGATTTAGAATTTTCTGAATTCCTAAAAATATCTGGTTTCCTAGACTTCCCTGAAATCATTGAATTTCTTGAATATCCTAATATCCGTGAATATTCGGAATTCTCTGAAATCCTTGAATACTCGAAATTCCCGAAATTCATTGAATTTCCTGAACCCATGAATTCCTTTAAATGATCTGAATTTCTCAAGTTCTTAAAATTCTCTGAACTCTTTCAATTTTTTAAATTTCCCGAATTCATGGAATTATCTTGGGTATGGTGTGGTGTCGTGGGTGTGGTGAGCCCACACTTGTAGTTATTTACTACAAGAAACTATCCTCCTAGAAACGCCTACAGCGAATAAAGGGAAATGGCTTAATAGTATACATACATACATACATCTTAATGCTCTGACATCCTTGAAACGCTCAATTCCTAGCATATGCTGAATTCTCTGAATTCCTTGAATATTTTGAATTCCTTCAATTTCTTGAATGTTATCAATTTCTTAAATTCTTTGAATTTCTGGAAATGTCCAAGCTATTTGAATTCTCTAAAATCCTCCATTTCTCTACATTTCCTGAAATCCTTGAATATTCTTAATTTCCTGCATTCTTTGAATGCTTTGAATTCTCTGAATTTCTTAAATTCCCTGAATTCTTTAAAATCCCTGAACTTCTCTGAATCCCCTTAAATTTTCGAATATCCTGAATTCCTTCAATATTCAAAATTCTCTTAGTTTCTCGAATTCTTTTAATTCTCTGAATCTCCTGAATTAAGGAAATTACATATAGTGGAGGCAGCGTAGACCAAAATAGTACATTGTGTATCAAGGGCGTAAAGGAGGCTATTTTGACGAGTGTGAACTTGTCGCCCGAGCGAAGCGAGGGTGACAATCACACGAGGCAAAATAGCCTTACGCCCTTGATACACACTATACTTTTTGTCCTACCCTCCTTGAAAACAAGCATGTGAATTTTGCAGCATAAGCCGCAGGTGAATGATGCAATCACACGCCTATAGGCGCATGTGTATCATACGCTGTTTTTTGCAACGCCCGTCTGAAAAAGTTGTTAGGAGGTGTTAACGAATAATACTAATTTTATATTGCATAGAGTGGAGTTTTTGAAAAAAAATGTTTGAAAAAAAATTTGAAAAAAAAATGTTTGAAAGAAATGTTCTGAAAAAAAAATTGTGTGAAAAAATTTAGTGTAAAAAAAATGTTTGGAAAAAAATTTGGTGAAAAAAATTGCTGAAAAAAAAATTTGGTGGAAAAAAAAATGTTGAAAAAAAATTTTTGTAAAAAAAAAATTTGTGAAAAAAAATTTTGAAACAAAAATTTTATGAAAAAAAATTTTGAAAAAAAAAATTTGTTGAAAAAAATTGTTTGGAAAAAAAATTA
>CAKNXH010001594.1:269520-401070 GCA_932178445.1 Andricus quercusramuli
ACTTCAATCATTAAAACATTTTCGCTCAGTGCAGCGTATGTGTAGCGGGCGTAAACTTTCATGGGTAGCGGGCGTAAAGTTTTTGTTGGCCCGGCGACGGAGTGAGCATGCGCAAACGTCACTGGGCCAGAAGCAGCCACTTCACGCCTGCTTAACGTGCATGCAATGGCGCGTTTTCAAGGGGGGTCGGACAAACAAGTATATTATCTCACATTGGGCTGAAAATGCTCGGATTTGAATAATTTTTTTTTAATGTTCCAAATAGGAAGTACTAAAAGTTTTATAGTTTTAAAATTCCCGCTCGCAATGCAAAATTGCAAAAAATCAAAAATTACCTGAAATTCGAGAACATAATTTTAACTTAAATGATTTTTTTTTTTCCTATAAGTGAAGAATAATGACTAAGTAATAAAAATAATATATAATTAGATATTTCATTGAGATTTTATTGATTACAATTCACACAAATTCAACATAAATAATTGTACATGAAAAACATATCTGCTAAAAATGTAGGAATGTGATACAAAAAATAAATGAAGAAAATTATTTTAAACATTATTGACACTATCAATTTCTTCATCTTCCGGTTCATCGTCACCAAAAACTTTTTCTGGTGAACAATTGAAACAATTCATGCCGTTGTATTCGGAACAGGGCACCCCTGTGACTAGTCACATAAATAATGTAAGTTCACACCGCTACCCCTTTTCCAACGTCTTATGGGGGCGGGAAGGCACACATGTGACTAGTCGCAGCAATAATGTAAGTTCACACACCCTACCCGTTTTCCAACGTCTTATGAAGGGGGGGGGGGGGGGGCACCCCTATGACTAGTCACAGAAATAATGTAAGTTTACACCCCATACCCCTTTTCCAACGTCTTATGGGGGGGGGGAAGGCACCCCTGTTACTAGTCACAGAAATAATGTAACTTCACACCCCCTACCCCTTTTCCAACGTCTCATGGGGGGCGGGAAGGCACTCCTATGACCAGTCACAGAAATAATGTAAATTCACACCCCCTACCCCTTTTCCAACGTCTTATGGGGGGCAGGATGGCACCCCTGTGACGTGAAAATTATGTAAATTTCAAAGTTTTTGTGGAAGGGGTTTTTTTTGCGACCAAATCGAACTAACCCAATAAATAGATTTTTGAAAACCAAAAAAATTAACATTCTGAGTTATCTTCAAAAATGATGATAAGAGTAAACAGATTTTAGAAATTTGAAAAAATCTAAAATCTGAATTATCTTGAAATCGTTCAGAGATTAGTAAGAACTAATAATTAAAAATAACTCAAACTAACCCAATTTTTTTTTTAATTTAACACAATAATACAAAATTTTGAATTATATCGAAAAAGATCAGAGATGCATGAAAACTCAGAAAATTTCAAAGGGTTTGCAGAGCAGGATTGTTTACGACAAACTCGATATAACCCAATAAAATGATTTGAAAATTTAAAAAAATAATTAAAAAATTTGTTTCATCTCATAAACAGAAAGCGATAGGCGAAAACTGAACGAATTTTCACGTTTTGGTGAATATACTCGAACACACCGCACTAACATAGTAGAGTACAGTAGAGTTACATGAAAACTGACTAAATTTTCAGGTTAGTCCAGGCCGAGATGGTCATCGTGCACCCCAAATTAGTCCAGCAGAAGTATTCCAAAAATAATTTTTTTGAGCTATCTCGAAAACGATGAGATACGCGAAAGCGCGGAAAAAATCGGGATTTCGTAAAGGGTGATGATCTGATGATCCTCGGCCGCCGTGAATAACTGTCAAAATTTCAGAGATTTTCTGAAAGGGGATACATTCATTCGCATTGAAAATACTTGAGAAGGATTGAAAAGACATTTTGCATGAGCCCCGATTCATAAGAGTGGACGATCAGATTGAAAAGGATTAAAAGGTGGTTTAGCCTTGATTTTAATCAGATCAAGCATCGGATTGAGGAGTGAAAGTTTTTTCCCGATTGATGTGTGCTTCATTCTCATTGGTTTCGGAATCACACTTATCCACTTGGACTAATGTCAAATTCAGTCGGATTCATTCCGGTTGAATTTAAGAATTTCCACTTACTAGAGTGGATTGGAGGCAAGGATTGAAAAATGGATTCGGTATGGGTCCGTATTGACGTTGGTACTAATACATGAATGAAGAAGGATTGATGAGTGAGCCTCGGATCCATTCGAATTGAATCAGGGGTTGAGACATGTATTCAGATTGGGATTTAATCGGGGTTTGAAACACGGATAGAGAAGGGTTGAAGACGATTGAAAACTTGCTTCGAATTATTTCGGATTAATTTGAATTAGATCGAGCTGCAAAAAAAAATGTCAAAGATAATTACAAAATATTTCAAATGACGAAAACACGAGCGCTCCATCGCGGGATCGGTCTCGTAATTATGGTTGATCGATCGATTTGTCTAGACTCAAGGATTCTTTTTTTTTCACTAATTTAGAATTATGTTAATGAAAAAAGTTCCAATAAAAAATATAGATTTTTCAAATACTATAAATGAGCATAAATTCCTCACATTTTCAATAAAATTTATCAATATTATAGGTCAATCAATTTGTTTTGAACCCACGATTCTTGAATTAACTTTAAATTAAGAAATTGAGAAAATTTTTACTAAAAAAATCGATTTTTAGAATAATATAATTGACCAAAACTTTCTTACTCTTTGACAAAATGTATTAATATTATGTAAATGTAAGTCGATTCTTATCGAGTCAAGGAATATTTTATATTCTTGCATTAACTTTGAATGGTGTTAATCAAAATATCTGCCGTCGGCGCGGACACATTCTCATCGCGCGCGGCTCGCTTTGCTCGCAGGTTTGAGCGCGACTAGGGCGCGCGACTCTCGGTTCTCGCGCTCGATAATATATTTATCTCACGCTACGAGCTAGTCTTTTTATTTTCCCCACATTTGTGCACAGCCTTTTTAAATTTGAAGGTCAAAGCATCAGCAACTGAAATTTGGTGATTGTGAATTATTTTTTGTTAAAGCTCTTTCGGCTTTAACGAACACATTCTAATCACGTATCTCGTGCTTCGCACTCGATTTTGTCCAAGATGCGAATTTCTCTATGTTCTGTCCAACACTATTATATCAAATTTTTATTGCATTTATTTCTGTATCTCGGCCTGGGATTGTTTATTCAGATATTGCAAAATAAAGTACAAATTTTATTTCTCATGATTACTTTAATATTTGTTCCGTATTTTGCACTCATTTTAATTCTCAGCTACCCTGGAAAATGTACCATTTAAATAAATTTATATTATTACGATTCATAATATGCTTTATTGAACATTTTATAGAAACTTTTGTGTCGTTATTCCATAAATTTAATTTGTTTATTTTCGAGGTTATTTTTTACAATTTAAACTAAAAATACGCATCCTAGCGTAAGGTGATTCTGAGATAATTTGTAGATATAATTTAGGTGAAAAATTTTGTTAAATAAAATGTTATTGTAGCTTGTGCCCTATTTCGAAACAATTATTTTTTAAACATTTTTATTGTATTTTTATAACAAGAGTTTATAACAAATTTGTAGATATTTTTTGGTTGAACAACTTTTGTCTTTTCATTTTTTTCATCTCTTGTGTCGTTTTTCCAAAAAACTTATTTCTTTATTTTTAATCTTATTTTTTACGATTGAAAGAAAAACCTGCTCGTCTTATCTAAAAATTATTATTCACAAATTTGTAGATCTTTTTGGGTGAACAACTTTTGTCTATTAATTTTTTTTCGTACCTGGAGTCGTTTTTCAAAACATTTAATTTTGGTTATTTTTAACCCTAATTAGTCAAACGGGGTGAAATACTCCCCAAAAATTCTTCGAGCTCCTCGTAGAGGAACTCGTTACCTTAACTTCACCGACTTTGTTTAAATATTTATCCAATTAATTTTGGTTACAAAAACTAAAAGATCGTCTTTTGCCATCCTTAAATAATATCAACAATTTTCTTATAATAGATTTTTATGACTCATTAGGACCTAGTGTGACTATTATGCGATTCTACTGAAGTGTAACTATTCAGGGTTAATGTTATTTTTGATGGTTGAAATGAAAACTACGAGTCCTATCCAGAAGTTATTGATGACAAATTTGGATGAGTTTTCACTGATTTTTGGAAGAGCAACTTTGGTCCATTTATTTTTTTTTATAACTTGTGTCGTTTGTCTGAAAATTTCATATATTTTTTTAATGTTGTTTGTTACGACTAAAATAAAACTACGTATCCTATCGAAAAATAATTCAGAATAAATTTGTAGCTCTTTTTTGGGTGCATAAGTTTTGATTCATTGTTTTTTTTTCGCAGCTAGTGTCGTTTTTCCAAAAATTAAATTTTTTTATTTTCAATGTTATTTTTCAAGAATAATTGCAAAACTACGTATCCTATAAAGAAGTGTTAAATAATGTAGATCTTTTTTGGGTGTACAATTTTTGTCCATCCACTTTTTTCGTATCTTGTATAGTTTGACCAGAAAATGGCATTTTTGATTTTTCATTATTTTTGGTGGTCAAAATTTGAATTTTCGATTTTTCAAGAAAATTCAAAAAATTGTTGTGATAAACTTGTAGCAGTCCAGTCAATATGTAGTTTTACCTTGCAAAAGGTCGAGTCTCGTTTGAGCATCCGAGCTGTTACTGTTGTTTTTACTTTTGTGATTCTCAACTTGGGGCGGATATTTATATGGGTCAGACATTATTCACGTGTAAAGTGCTTTTCGGTTTTTTGTACTTTTTACGTCTGCTCGTATGCTGAGGTAATAAATCTTTCGTAACCGCAACTTAATATGGCGACCTATGAACAGATGCAGGGCTTGATGTCAAGCCTAGAAGAAAAGCTCAAAGCTGAAATACATTCAGTGGAAAATAATATCCTAGAAAGCACCTGAGCGGTCTTGCAGAGATGTGAAGCCAAAGTTGATGCTGTCGGAAAGGAGAATGCCGAGCTCAAGTTGGAGATCGCAAGGCAGGCTCAACGGCTTGATAGGCTTACAAGAAGAAACAACTGGATACTTTTTGGCATACATGATGAACAAACGGAAACACCACCTGCGCTAAACGAAAAGGTACAAAATCTACTCGGTAAAAAAATGGATATAACACTTAACTGGGAGTCGATTAATGGAGTTCGCCGCCTTGGTCAATGCAACTGTGTGAAAAATGACACCTGTTTTGCTTTCACTATGTTCAGGGTCGATGAAGCACGCTACCCTTCAAAACCGTTCGAAACTTAGAGGCACAAATGTTTTCATTGAGCATGACTTGGACCCGAACTCTGTTAAAATCCGCAAAGGTCTGAGCCAAGAAGCAGCCAAACTAAAAAACGCAGGACTTAAAACGCGTATAAGTGGTATCCACCTGCGAGTTAGAGATCTCATTTACAGCTTAGATGATTTAAGAAGATTGAGTCTAGAGGAAATAATTGGAAATAATGTTTCAAATACTGAAGTGAAACTCTCTATGACGTCACAAGCAGGGACACACAGTAATGAGTCAGCCACATTTGTAAATATAAATACAGCTGCTATGCCCAAAACACAGCTGGGTAGTATGACGTCTGAGAAGAAGATAGCCAACACCAATCCTTCTAAACCTAATCAACACGTTTCTTCAAGGGAAAGGAGGGGTGATCCTCAAGACGCGGGCTCTCTTAACAGATGTGTAAACAGGGGAACTCCTGCAGGGTCTGGGCAACACACGGACTGACTGGTTGGATCTTCCACGGAAAGGGCAGGAGTTTCAAGTTTTAGTTCTGCCGGTGTCTCACCAAATGGAGAAATGTGTAAACATACGTCGAGTTTTATTGTCTGTTATTAGAATATCAGTGATTATAATAATTTGTGTAAGTTGGATGTAAAGCAGAAAGCCTACTTAACTAGTCACTATGTGGTTTGTATAGGTGAATCATTGCCCACAAACACATCTGTGAAACTGCCGAAATTTTTAGATGGTTTCCTCCCTATAACTCCGTGGCTGTCAAAGAAAAAAGTAAGGCCGTGGCAATGGAGGGCTAATTACATTAGTCAAAAACTGTGCTGTCTATTCACATTGCAAACTTAAAGTCAGTAATTTATATGTATTTGTGAAATTGACCTTCGAAAATTCCTTCACTTTGAATATCGGTAATATATATTTTCCCCATCAGGAAACCCGGACTTCTGTATTGATGCACTTCAAAATATTTTATTCTCTTCGGACAATTTAAACACACATTTTTTATTAATTGGTGATTTTAACGCTCGTGTAGGTGCCCTAAATAGCTTTTCTGATGAGATTTTTAACAATTCTAATTTATTACAGAACAGATCGGCCTAACGAAAAGAGGCTGCAGTACTATTGATTTATGTTGCTTAAGTATCGACTGCGCAAATCTTGTCAACAATTTTTCTGTCCACTTGTACCTACCGATCTTAATATTGTACTCAAGGTTTCTAGGGAAAGAGAGCCTACTAAATTCATCAGCGTATCAACGTCAGTAAAATGGAATGACGACGGAGCGGACACCTTTTATTCTGCTTTGTCAAATTCACCGCTTATATAAAATAATGATGTTAAAGCTGATTTTTTGTATAATAACTTAATTTCCGCAATAACGCATGCTGCCAGCGAATCAAATATGCTAGTACGGATGGGCGCTCCCAGTACCTTCGGCCCTTATAATCAGAAAAATGCCTGGTTCAACTCGCAGTGAGCTCGCCTGAAAGGGATTACTGCACGTACTTATAAGCAGTATTCTCGTAATCGTTCTGAGTTTTCCTTGACCCGTTATATGCAGTCTCGAGACTCATATTGAATGGCAACCGAAGTAGAAAAGGAAGAGCATTCTAAAACAACCCTTATGAGGAGTTTTGGCAGACGGCAAAATTGTTCGACACTAAGTCTGAATATGCAAACTTATTAAGCACCAGTGACTGGTTTAAATTTTACCGGGATGTTTTTCCGCCCAGACTGTTATCAGATGGTAATTTTATATCAGTGTTAAACACAGTTCTTGATACTGACATCACCTTACTTGAACTACAAAAAGTTATCTCGGGTTGTGAAAAGAATAAAGTTGCAGGTCCGGATGGTATAAATAATGACTTCTTCAAACATCTAACCCCAGAATGGAATCACTATTTGCGCAATATTTTTAATACTATTCTTAACTCCGAAAAAGCTCTTATGAACTCAGTAACTGAAATCTTTACAACGCTACTCACTGCTATACACCTAGAAGGGTCAAGTGCTGACTTAGAGTCTATCGAGCGCCTTTTAATGCTTTTCAGGTTATTAACCAGCGAAACCTTGGCACCTCCAAGATCGCCAATGATCAAGACGATTACCTTAACAGAATATTCCGGGTACAACCGCTGCAACTCCCTTATAAGGTCTTTATACCTCTCTTTCTTTCCTTTCTCCTTGTCTGTGACGTTTTTGTCAGCTGGTGCCGAAAATTCGATAACGAACATGGTTTGTTTCTCGAAGTCAAGGAGAACTATGTCATGCTTTGAGTGCGCAACAGAAACAATTGTCGAGAATATGAAGTTCCAGTATATGCGGCACTTCTCATTTTAGACAATTGACTCTATTTCTCTAGGAGCGTTTAGCGAAGAGGTATTTGGGCTAATTCCGTAAGAGTGACAGAGATGGTAATAAAGCACTCTTAGTGCCGCATTGTGCCATTGAATGTAAGTCGTTCCCGCATGAGTTGGACAACTAGATAGTATGTGTACTAGATGCTCGGGGTGTGCATGACACGCTCTGCAGCTATCATCGGGAATGTCTTGGCTCAAAATATGGCGACGTTATGCTAGAGTAGAAATGACACCGCCTTGACATGCCAAAATGAAGCTCTTTGTGCTCGACTTCAATCCGGGTGATCTAGGGAAAACAAACGTTTGCTCATACGACATCAACTGATCTTCCGCATTTCTATGGAAGATGTGGTGCATCCTCTTGTCGAGGAGCTGTTCGCGAAAGTTTTTGCACTGCGCTTTCTTAATCCGGGCCTTGAGGAGTGAGTATTCAAGGTTGATTAGATTGAATGCATTTTGCTCACCCCTGATATTGTAGTCAAGGCCAAGTCTTTCTGCAGCCTCCTCCGCTGCTTTATACAGAAACGCCCCTTTGCCCACTTCTTTGTGTTTTCTGACCATTTTAAGAAGAG
The DNA here is from genome assembly GCA_932178445.1 of Andricus quercusramuli. NCBI lineage: Eukaryota > Metazoa > Arthropoda > Insecta > Hymenoptera > Cynipidae > Andricus > Andricus quercusramuli. The sequence continues at coordinate 277,714 of CAKNXH010001594.1, forward strand.
GGTCTTGTCCATTTGCGACTATATATGATGTACCCAGAATATTCTGGTTGTAAAGACATTCAAAATTCAGTATTCCGCGACCACCTTGACGGCGTGAGATGTAAAGTCATGAAAGAGAAGAATTAAGGTGTATGCTTTTTTTCATGTGCATAACCTTTCGGGACCCGATATCGACGGATCTGAGCTCATCCTGCGTTCATGAAACTACTCCAAATGACGCCAAGGACCACCGCAGTTGTCTGCGGTGAAGGGGAGGTGATACCCCTACTTGGCGCGTCACCGGGTGGCGGATAGGGGAATGCTCGCTGGAAACAGATGGTAGGGCTGACATAAAATAGGCCCCGCCGACCAAACACACATGATCGGTGCCGACTGTGACCCACTGGGAGTGCTTCGAACTGGAAACGGGGATGAAGCTGCTGTGAGCTTGCTCTGCCGATGTGTAAGTCGCGGTCGGTTATCAGGAATCCAGCCCCTTCGGGCCTTGATCAGGAAGTGCGTGGTGGCTGCAGAGGTCGGAATCTGCAGTGCTCCGGGCGAGTCCGGTCCGTCCGTGTATTCCGGGACCGGTTAAACGAAGGCTGGGCCCCAGGGAACTGGGGCAGGACTAAGGTCCGAGGGTATACCCGCTCCCAGTTTTTTCGGCCCGCCCCTCCACGCACGAAGCGCTGGATACAAAACATATGGCTACTACACAATCACAACTGGAAAAATCAAGTAATGAAGTTAATGAAACTGAAAGTGCTATGGACACGGACATAGTGCACAATAGAGAGGCGGATAAGGAGATAATGGTCTCTTCTAAACCGAGGACAGGTAATGAGGAGCAATCGTCTCAAGTAACATGCTTGGAACACTTGGAATACTTGGGAGAAATTTTTTTCAAAAAATTGCAGCATGGAATTAGACTGGCGCATTCGGATTGCAAAAAGGTCGTTAATACTACGAAGGTAATCAAGGAGAACGTCGAGGATGCGATAGATATCATCAAGAACATGGAAGCCATCCGAGTTAGAATCAAGGGCAACAAAATTGGGCGTTCGCAAAGCTCCAAAAAGAGCATAGAGAATCAGGAATGCATTTCCAATACGTTGACTGAACAACGAGAAAAGCATAAAAGGGTGGAAGATACACCAAGCCCCACAAAGAGGCCTTCTGCCCAACCTAGAAAGACATTGCAGGCTGAAACAACCACGAAGATCTGGACAACGGTGGTGGGAAAAAAGAAAGCAAAGTGTGAGAAGGAACCTGGGACATCTGATGGAAGCCACACAAACCAAATGGATGAGGTCAAGAGAACCGGAAAAAAGAGACGCACTTGCGCTGAGGCCATACTTATTAGCCCCTCCGAGGGAAAGAAGTACGCTGATGTTCTTAAAGACATTAAATCACAGGTCAAACCGTCCGAGATGGGAATTAAAGTCTCGGCAATCAGAGAAACGAGGAAAGGTGGTGTACTCGTTGAGCTGAGTGCCAAAACTGAGGACAAGGGCAAGTTCAGCGAGGCTCTTCAGGCTGCAGTAGGAGAAAAAGGAAGTGTCCGATTATTGGTTCCCCAAGCTTTGGTGGATATCCGGGATTTAGATGCTACAACAGAAAAGGAAGAAGTCAGAGAAGCACTAGAGACTTAAGTAGGAACAGAAATGGGGGAAAACCTCAAGATTAACCTATCGCGGCCGAATCGTTGGGGTAACGTTATGGCATTTGTTGTACTGGAAGAGACCTTTGCCAAAAATCTGGATGGGGTGAGCCATATCAAGATAGGATGGGTGAGTTGCCGAATCAGAAGAAGGGAGATGCTCCTACGCTGCTTGCGATGCCATGCTTACGGCCGTATGGCTGCGGGATGCCAGGCCACTGATAGCTCAGGTTCGTGCTGAAAGTGCGGTGATAAAAATCACCAATCAAACGATTGCACAGCTAGATCGAAATGCTACCTATGTGCAGAGGCCAATCCGGACCAGAACTCTGACCACATAATAGGGTCATCAACTTGTGCGGTGTTTCTGGACGCTAAGAAGAACAGGAACTCACGATAGCGGTAGTAGTCCAAGGAAATCTTCAGCGCAGCAGACTAGCACAAGACTTGCTCAAACACCGAGCAAATGAGTTGAAGGCTGATCTGCTGCTGGTCTGTGAGCAGTATACAAACCTGCAGACGCCCGGATGGTATACAAACCAAACAGGCACAGCGGCGATTTGGGTGAGGAACACTATGGGATGTCCGGTTACGGACTGGGGAAGGGGCGAAGGTTTTGTGTGGGTGAAAAGCCCGGTTGCAACTTACTTCAGTTGCTACTTCTCCCCGAATACAGAAATTGGTATTTTTCATCGTGACCTGGATGCTCTAGAGGACGCAATAAGGAGTACTGAAGGATACATAATCGTTGGTGGGGACTTTAATGCCAAATCCCACCAATGGGGTATGAACTAGTCGGACACACGTGGTAATGCAGTTGCAGACATGATATCTGGACTTGACCTGACAATTCTCAACACGGGCAGTGTACCAAGGAGGAGTGGTAACAGAGGCACGATACCTGGTATCACCTTTGCGACCCCTGGAATAACGCCCAGGATTCATGACTGGCACGTTACAGAGGAGTGCACCGACAGTGACCACCAACACATCGGCTTTAAGGTGGTAAACAGGAAACAACTGCATGAAACAAGCGGAAAACAGAGGATCCAGAAGGGCTGGAATGCTACCAAACTTGTTTTGGAGAAGCTTCTGTATACATTGAATCAGGAAGATGTGCTCCGTGATGATGATGACTCAGAGGCAGAAACAAGTGCGACGATGAGCAGGAAGGCCAGGGAATTGGTAGAAAAAACGATGCGCCTTATAACTAAAGCATGCGATGCATCGATGCCCAGCAAGGCAAGTAACCAGAAAAGAGCGCCCACATACTGGTGGACAGAGGAGATTGCCATCCTAAGAAGGGAATGCTTACGTTTAAGGCGAAGACCCCTCAGAGCTAGACGTAGAGCAGCCGACCAGCTGGAAAACATGGAGTATAAAGCAGCGAAGAAAAAGCTTAACGGTGCTATTCGTAAGAGCAAACTGCGCTGCTGGAAAATCCTGTGCGATGCTGTTAACGAGGATACTTGGGGGAAAGGCTACCAAATAATCTCTGGTCGATTGGGAAACCGAGCACCGGTAGGACCCAAAGACCTAAAGATAATGGAGGAAATAGTCAATGCACGCTTCCCAACCCATCCAGAAAGAGAAAGCAAGGAATATATTCCTGAAGTGGCCCCACCTTTTACAATTGAGGAGCTCTATGAGGCTGTTAACGAACTTAAAAAAAGGGCAGCACCTGGACCCGATGACATACCATCAGAGGTTATTGTGGCAGTAGCAAAGAGACGTCCAAATCTGCTGCTAGACATGTACAATGCCTGCTTGCGGGCGGGAATTATACCCTCTGTGTGGAAGGTACGACGTCTTGTTCTTCTAGACAAGGGCAGGGGACCGACAGTAACGCCAGCGTCATATCGTCCGCTATGTATGTTGGATACTGCGGGGAAAGTATACGAGAAGTTACTAAGAGCCAGACTCAGAGTAGTAGTGGATGCAGCTGGTGGTTTCGCCAAAAACCAACATGGCTTTAGGAATGGTAAATCCACTGTAGGTGCAATCAGCAAAGTCGTTGAGGAAGTGCAGGAAGCCCGGGAAGGGAACAACCGACAAAAGATGGCCTGCGTCTTACTAACGTTTGACGTTAAAAACGCATTCAAGACGGTAAGATGGACTGAAATCATGGAGGCCTTGGAGAAACGCTTCAAGGCTCCTGGGTACCTCAGGAGAGTAGTGGACTACCTGTGCAACAGGGAATTACACTACCTTACTACTGAAGGCACCAGGCGCAAGAAGATCACTGCTGGTGTTGCACAGGGATCTGCCTTAGGCCCGGATCTGTGGAATGTGGTATATGACGAGGTCCTTACCATGGATCTGCCGGACCGCACAACACTGGAAGGCTTCGCCGACGACTTAGCTGCAGCTATAGTAGCTAAAAGCGAAGAACAGGTGAAAAACAGGGTTGCTCTTGTTGCGACTAAGGTAAGAAATTGGATGAAAGACCACGGCCTACAGGTAGCGTGCCAAAAAACGGAAATGGTCATCCTGACGAGGAAAAGGAACTTCCCTGATCCATTTCAAGTCGAAGTTTGTGGAGCTGAGGTAAAAGCAGCCAAATGGTTGAGGTACCTTGGCATCAGAATAGACAAAAAATTAAGGTTTTGGGAACAGATCAAGACTGCTTCAGAGAAGGCAGACAACACGATGGGGGCACTTTCTCGATTGATGCCCGACATAGCTGGCCCGAAGAGCTGTAAAAGGCCAACAATGATGGGTGTAATCCACTCTATCCTGCTTTACGGAGCGGAAGTATGGGCGGACGCACTATCCATTGAATCTTACCGGAAGAAGATGGCGGCGGTACAAAGAAGAGGTGCCTTACGGGTTTCATGTGCGTATAGGACTGTCTCGGAAGCGGCAGCCTTGGTTATCGCATCAATCCCACCCATAGACCCCCTAGCCACAGAACGGAAGAGAGTCTACGAACGAAGAAGACTGGAAGATCACTCTGAAGTAACAAAAGAGGAAGAGAAAGAGCTTACCCTCAGAAAGTGGAACCAGCTATGGATAGCTGAGAAAAAAGGAAAGTGGACCAAGCGTCTTATACAGCACGTAGAAGCATGGCTCAAACGAGGTCACGGTGAGGTAAACTTTCATCTCACCCAGTTCCTAAGTGGATACGGAATGTTCTATAAACATCTGTATAGAATGGAGAAGAAGGACACACCAGCATGTATTTATTGTACGGGGAATGTAGATGATGATGCTGAACATACCTTTTTTAGATGCGATAGATGGGCTGAGAGCAGGGAAGCGGTCCAAGAGGAGCTGGGCGAAAACATCACGCCGGAAAACGTTGTTGCTCTGATGCTTTACTCAGAGCAAAATTGGAATACCATCGCAAGATACTGCGAAACAGTTATCCGCATCAAGAAGAGAGAAGAGCCGCGAGCGGCATAAGAGAATGTTTATTTGTTCATTGTTTTCTTTTTGTCTGTCGGACAAGAGATTACTCCACAGGGTCGAAGGCCGGCGACCCCGAGATGAGGCATCTGTCACTTCTGCCGAGGACGACGCGTAACCCTGTAGGGTGAGAACAATCTACAGAGAAGCTCAAGCTGGCAGTAATGGTGGCACCGTGGTACGGTGAGTTGGCCTTACCCCCATGTTCCTGAAGTAATGCGAAAGCGGATTCCGGGAACATGGGTTGGCGTGAAAAGGAGTTAAGGTTTAGTGGGTAGGTGCCGTTTCGGCAAGTCTCACACTCACCTTCGTTCCTTGTGAACTGCGCGCCCATGTGTGCATCTCGCGTGTATATGTTTTAAATATATATGCGCGAGATGTATATTTTGGGCTCGTGGTCCCCAAGGTTCGAATGTGGTCAGTGCATGAGCATTTTCCGTTTTTACTCCTTAAAAAAAAAAAAAAAACTCCAAATGAATAGAGTACTACTGGGACGGCAAGCATGTTCAGCATGTTCGTTGCAGATACTTTGTTGCTCGAGAGATGTCAGGTCCTGAATGCGTCTCTGTGGCATGCCCAGGTATGTATAGGTCTCTCCATTCCAATCTCTTGAGTGTACTCGTTGACAAATTTTAGAGCTAGATGTAGTTTTTCTTCATTTCTAGCATAGGTACCCTTCGGAATGGCGAAATGCGAGAGAGAGTGACAATAATGTGGTAAATCTCGTTTTCCAAAGCGGCATTAACCTCTCTATGCACCTCACGATGTCTGGATGAGCCTTTAAGCTTTCCAACAGACAGATGATGAGTCTATGAGAGGGTGAATCGAAAGCTTTCCGGTAATCAATTCAGGCCATCGAATATGCAGGTTCTCCGGACATCCTGCTTCGCCTTTCTTTGAGCCGCGTTGTTCACACATCTTTTGCCGAACAGTTTCAATTGCCCCAACAATTTGATCATTTAGGATAGCTGTGAATATCTTGTACAGTGTGTTCAGACAATTTATCGGCCTGTAATACTTAGGGTCAGCTGATTTGTCCGTCTTCGGCAGGAGCACTGTGCGCTGATCTACCAAACACTCCGGAATACGCTCTTACGAATTTAGATATGAGGTGAACATTCGGGCCAGATGCTAGTGGGTTGAATGAAACATCTTCCACCAGAAGGTCTTGTTACCATCTGTTCCCGGAGCGGAAGAGTTCTTCATGCCTCTTAATACGTTTTTCACCTCCTTGGTAGTGATAGGTGGGCATTCCTCCTCAGCTGTTATGAGGGCATTGCACAGCTCGTTCTAACTATTTATGTTCTTCGAGCCTTCTCGAAGTGGATTTTGGACCTCGTAGACTTCTCTCCAAAATGATTCGACCTCCTCTGGTTAGGGCGGATGGTCAACAGTAACTGAAGGGTCTTGGAAGAATTTGGATGGATCAGAGAAGAACGGTTAATTTTCTCTGACACACCTCTCTATCCGCTCTAGACTTCTCCTAGCGTTAGATAGTACTCGTATTGTGTCAACAATTTGCTGGCTGATGATCAGTATCTTTGACTTGTTGATTGTGTGATGACGGATCCGCAGTTCGCACGCGAACTGTCGAACCGTGGAACTGAAAGTCCTGCCAGATGTTATGTAGTTAATCACACATTGAAGGCGGGACGCGTACTGCCTTCATCAGCCTATCTTTGTGCTGAGTTGATGTATTCGTCTTTTTGTCTTATGATCAACCGTTGGTCCTGTTTTACGGTTTGCATCTACCAATGCTCTCGGTGCATTGTACACACCACAATTGATAGTTCAGAAGTCGGATTCTTCCGAAAAATCTCCACGAAGCTCGTCATCCAGTTCAGCCACATCTTTAGGCTTGGGAGAAACCTGAATGTTGATGTTTCTCTGGGTCCTGAAGCATCGTTCTTCCTCTATTGGATGCCTCATCGAGGTTGTTGTCAGTGTCGCACCTCTTTCTCTCTTACCCGCTTGTTCTGGCTGCGGTTGAGTAGGCGCTCCGCTTATATAACCCCTTTTCCGGAGGTCCTCTGCACGGTTTCGTCCACGGTTTTGCGAAACATCTGAGAGCTCTGGGTGTTTCTCACACCACAGAGTATGCAGTCGCGCCATGTAACCTTTTCGTTCAGGGGCCATACTGGTATCACAGCACTCCACCAGGTCGTTCCTGTGTAGATTCGTCCACTCAAAACTAATGAGAATCTGCCGGTCAATCGCAGTGACTCTGTGTTGATTGACTCCCCCAACTCTTGGGTAGTCAGCATATTTGTCCGACCCATTGTCGGGAGCCCTGCACGTTCGATTGTTTTAAACCGCATTTACTGAAACTATGTTTGGTGTTGTCATTTTTGTTCACACTTATCCATTATTGTAACCATATTCAGTAGAAACCCTTGGTACATGACCTTTAATCCGCAACCCGAGGACGCGTTCGGTGGCTTTGTCATAGGCCCTTCGGTTCGATTCCCAAGGAACCAAAAGCGAAACCGAAGTATATATATATATATATAATTTATATATATACATATACATATAAATACATACACTCACACACGTAAATATGCAAGAATTTATGAACTCATCGATATGCGTGGAACATCCATATAACTCGTTTCCACATCACCCATGAGGTAGAGTAAGTGAAGCTTTTCTTTTTGAACGTGTTATCCCCAGTAGGCCTAATCCACAAGGTTTTTTTTTGGAAAAGCAGCGAAAGATTTTCACTGTTATTCAGTGTTTCAAGTTTTGGTTTTAGTCTGTTAGAGCACCTGTGTGGGTCTGGTAGACATCTTTTTTAAGGCTTGGTTGGGCCAGGTTGATTTATATCTTCCTGAAGGTCAGCAGGATTTTCTCCTGGATGATTTTCCTCTTCCTCAGCTCACTCCTCTTCCTCAGCCGCTGAGATTATAGCATGAGCTAGTGTGGTGCATTCAGTCTTCCATTTGTGCGTCGCAGCACGCTTATTTTTGAAAATATCTGTCTGAAGAAATGTGTTCAAGGTTTCAGGAACAAGTGAACATACATCTTGTAAAAAATTATTAGGAGGTGGATACTGGTTTGTTTCATATACCTGCGATCTGAAGTCCTCCAACACAATTAGTGCTGCTGCACTTCCGATAATTTTTTACAAGATGTATATATACTTATTCCTGAAACTTTGAACACATTTCCTCAGACAGTAATTTTGAAAAATAAGCGTGGTTCTGCGTACAAATGGAAGACTAAATACACTGCACTATCTCATGCTATAATCTCAGCGGCTGAGGAAAAGGAGCAAGCTGAGGAAGAGGAGGGTGATCCTGAAGAAAATCCTGCTGAAATTCAGGAAGATATTAATCAACCTGGCCCATCCAAGCCTTAAAAAATAAGTCTACCATGCCACGCAGGTGCTCTAAATAAGCTTATAGATACTTGCTCATTTGCGTGTGGGAGTTTATATATATATATATATATATATATATATATATATATATTGCGACGGGGTAATTTGTACCCCGCACAAATGCAGCTAAAAATATTAAAATTTAGTTCAAAATTTGATGTGGGATATGAGCTTAGAGTCACGAATCACAATCACAGTTTTTCAAATAACAGTCAAGATACTAGCCAAGAATATAAGAGTCCTATGGCTTGTCTTTAAGGAAAATGTTGTAAATAAGAACTTGAATGAGACACTCAATTACGAAATTATGTGCAACATTACGAATAAAGTATTATCAAAAATAAAACAAGAAACGCATCACCTGTCAAGACTAGGGAGGTTAGGTCATCCGACCGGAACCACATACTTGCCAGATCACGGGGTTCAAATTTATAATAAGTTTAATATTCCTTCTAAAATTTGGTTCGTATTATTTTATTTCATTCCATATTTCAACTCAAGTGGCACGGGTGGATCTACCACCCCACACAACAATAATAATAACTAATAAAATGATGTAAGTTTTTCTGACTACTGGTCAAAGATTTTTATTAGATTGAGAGTTTCCTCAAATCATAATTTAACGTTTGACGTTTCGACTATACTTCGGTAGTCCTTTTCAGAACAAAAATGGTGGTGATCATAACCTGTGAATTAAATGTGTTGTTGTTTTTTTTTAAATTGGAGTGATTCATGTTGACATGTTAAAATTTATTTGAAGTTTAAGAGTTAAAAAAAAAGGTTTGTTTTTAGATGAAAAGTTATGAATAATAATCCAGCTTCGTATAATGTCCAACTTCGCCCGCAGGCTCACCCGTAGTTGGACATTATACGAAGTTGGATTATTATTCATAACTTTTTACCTAAAAACAAACCTTTTTTTTTAACTCTTAAACTACAAATAAACAAGGCCTGAACAATCGTGTTGTTTAGGCAGTTGTGAAGATCTTATAAAATGTGTTCAAACAAGTTATTGGCCTGTAATTCTCTGGGTTGGACAAATTGCCTTTTTTCGGCAGGAGTATAGTGCGCCCTAACACCAGCCGCTGCGGAATGGGCATCCCCGACTTTAAATATGAGGTGAATATACGGGCCAAATGTTGGTGTATAAAAGTAAGCTTCTTCCACCAAAAGTTCTTGATACAGTCTGGTCCAGCAGCGGAAAAGTTCTTCGTATCTCTAAGTGCTTTTTTCATCTCTTCGGCAGTGACTGATGGACATTCCTCTTCAGATCTTATGAGGTTGTCGCGAGACTCCTTGAAGCGGATGATATTGTCAGTATCTTCTTTCAATTCCAGTGTTTTTAGGATTTTGTATATCTCTCTCCAAAAAGTCTCTATCTCCTTGGGCTTGGGTAGATTTTTTTCAGAAATAGGGAGATCGCTGAAGAGGCGCGATGGGTCAGCGAGAAACTGTTGATATTTCCTGATCCATCTCTCCCTGTTCTGTATTCTCCTCCTTGCGTCAGATAACAGCCGTATTTTGTCAACATATTGCTGCTTGATTGTCAGCAGCTTTGACTTGTTTAGTGTGTGATTCAAGATACTTAGTTCTTGGGCGAACTTTCGAACCCTTTTCGTAAACGGTCTACCAGATATTATGTAGTCAATCACACATTGAACACGGGATGCATTCTGTCTTGCCCATCCAGTTTTCTTGTTCAGTTGATGCAAGCGTCTTTTGGTCTTTAGATCCATCGTCGGGTTTAGCCTTCGATTTGAATCAGCCAAAGTTCTCTTAGCAGCATAAACTGAGCAATTGATGGTCCAGAGGTCGGACTCTTGCGAGATATCTCCACGAAGGGAGGCATCCATTTCGGCCAGATCTTGGGGCTTAAGACGAACTTGCATGTTGATGTTCCTCCTTGTACTGAAACTGCAATCATCTTCCAGAAGGTGCCTGCTTTCTGCGGTTTGTCTTAATGTCGCTTCATGCTCGTCCGCAGCTTGATCAAGCAGCGGCTGGGGAAGCGCTCCGCATACATATCCATTTTTCCGTAGGTAGACGGCTTGATTTCGCAAAGACTGATGCGAAACGTGCTGGGGCTCTGGGTGTTTCTGGCACCACAGAATGCGCATACGCGCCATAAAGGCTCCGCGAACAGGGATAATGCTGGTATCGTAGCAGTCTAGCACGTCATTCTTAAGTTGATCCGTCCACTCAATGTGGGCGTTTCGTCGGTTCGTCGTCATGTTTCCATCTAAATTATTTTCAGCACCCCGAACTCTAGGATGATCGGTATTGTTTGCCGACCCATTGTCGGGTGCTCTGCGCTTTCGATCGTCTTGAACCGCATCTAAAACATTTTGGTGTGTTGGTGGTTTCATTGTTGTTTCCAGGAGCAGCTAGGGAAAGGGTTCGTACATCCTTGTAGAGCCCTGCTTGCAAGGATAAGGCTGATACTCTAAGAGGTCGCCCGGTATCCCAGGGTCACCGTTAAAGACACCTCACCCAGGTGCCATTCAGCTTTCGGCAGGGTTCTTACGCCTTCGCTTAGCTGTTATTTCTTCGGGACCATCCCTGGACAATTGTGCGCGACTGCTTATAAATTATTGTAACCATATTCAGCAGAAACCCTTGGTACAGGGACTCTTTATCCGCAACCCGAGGACGCGTTCGATGGTTTTGTCATAGGCCCTCCGGTTCTATTCCAAAGGAATCGAAACCGTAACCGAATGTTTATATATATATATATATATATATATATATATATATATATATATATATACCCAAGTAGAAATTTACAACTGGCACCGCGCCAGTACCAAATAAGACATTTTGATGTTGACGTGACTTCCAAAAGATGACCTGGCACAACACTGGCAGTCAGTACCGGACCAGTACTCCTTTAACCCTTAGTGCCCGACAAGTGTACCACGGACACTTAACAAATTTTGTGAATTAACGGTGTCGGCCTTGATTGAGCTGGCTCCCCGCGCGTCTCAGTACCTTCCAGTCCAATCACGCGGAAGTGCCCTACAAAGTCAGAGTGAACCTTCGGCGCAACGTGTTCGTGCTACATGTCAATGAAAACAAAGGTAAGTGTTTCTCAGACACTTTGTCGGGCAGAGTGGACTATTTATATAAATCGAACTTGCGTTTCATAGCTTTCTGAACAAATATATGGTTTAGTGTGTGTGACTGTATTTGTGTGTCCACAAATTCTTGCATCACTAGTTGGATTTTCATCCGATTTAGATGAAATTTCCAGATATTGTGCCACATCTAATTGACAGACATTTTGATATATTTGACTATCCATACATTTGCTGCTACTGGAAAGTATAAGTATTTCAGTCAATTTAAAGACCTAAAATTGTTTTAGATCGTTTTCATTGTTGAAAAATAATAACAATATATGCAGAAAACAATTTTGATCATTTAAACCAAGTCAAAATAGCGAATAAATCTTTTTGTAGATTTGAAGCTTGATAAATAAAAAAAAAACCAAGTCAAAAAGTAAAAAATATGAAAAATACGAATTTTAGGGAATAAGTGTCTGTCAGACACTTAGTCGGGCAGAAGCGCCAAAAAAAACCATGTCGGGCACTAAGGGTTAATACTGGCACAGTAACAATATATACATGGCATAATCTCGGCTGCCCTTTAAGGTTATTTCAAGGTCAACTTTATTTTTCCAATTAGGAGCCCCTATTTTTGACAACGATAATCAAAAGAGCGCGAAATTGTACGTCCAAACATGTACCTTGAGTTTCAGCTGAAGGCTTTTAGGCTTGACCCAGGTCTGGGTCGGGTCCAATCTGTACTGCTTCGGCTGAGGTGTTTACGAAAGAGGTCGAGGTGATTCTTGGAGTAACTTTCAACAAGGAATCCATTAGTGACCTTGAATTTGACTTTGAGCTTGTCCTTCAAGGTTATTTCATGATTTACGTGAGTCCCCTTGCCTCTCACGGTCGGGGTGCTTGATTTACGTGAGTCCTCTTGTCTCTCACGATCGGGGTGCTTAATTTGCGTGACTCCCCTTGCCGCTCACGATCGGCGGGCTTGATTTAAGTAAATTTTCATACCTCTCACGATCGGGGTGCTAGATTTGAGTGAGACCTCTCGCCCCTCACATTTGATTTTTGCATTAATCAGCACAACATCTTATTTCAAGTCCTCTAATTTTTCTCCATTCACCTCTTGACAGTAAGCTAATCGATGATAAAAAGCATCAATAGCATGCTGGATCATTTCAATTGAAATAAGAGCTGACTTATCTATGATCTTTTCCCGTAATTCATCTAAATTTTGGGGTTTTGTTTTGAACACCTGATACTGCAGATAACCCCAATAAAAATAATCTACAGGCGTCAAATCAGGTGACCTAGCTGGCCATTCAATTGTGCCCCTCCGTTCTATCCATCGATCAACAAATACTTCATTTAAGTAAGCGCGAACGTCTCGTCCATAGTGGGCAGCTGCATTGTCCTGCTAAAACCATATGTCTTCAAAGTTGTCTACGGCAATTTCTCTGATTGCAGGAACTATTAAATGTCGAAGCATAGCTTCACAGTTTTGAGCATTTAAGTTACCATCAATGAAAAATGGTCCTATAATTCTATTATCAAGTATTCCAGCCTAAACATTTAATTTCTGCGGATACTGCGATTTATCTTCTCGCATCCAGTGAGGATTTTCATCTGCCCAAAATCTGCAATTATGTCCATTCAAAATTCCATCAAGTTGGAAATTTGCTTCATCTGAGAAAGCTATGTTTGATGGAAAGTTAGGATCTTCAACTATGCTTGCCATCACGTCTTCAGAAAACTGAAAGCGACGATCGAAATCGTCTTTATTCAACTTGACCCAGGCTTGACTCATACCTGGGTCAAGCCTAAAAACTTTCAGCTGAAGTTCAAGGTGATCCTTGACCCATGACCTGAGTAAATGTTTGGACGCAAAATTTCTCGTTTTTTCGATTGCCGTTATCAAAAATAGGGGTTCCCAATTAAAAAAAAAACAAAGTTTAACTTGAAATAACCCTGAAGTGAATTTGAAATGAGATTTTTCCAAAAAACGAAATTTCGGGCGCGGTTTTGTTAGCAGGAGCCTGATTTATGGGATCTTTTTTGGGCTTCAATTGTTCATTTTCTTTTGTTTCTTTGGAATTATGTAAATGCTACGACTCCAGTAATTTTTTGTATCAAAAAAAGTCATGAGGTTAAATTGTTTGTATTTTAGAGTGCTGCTGATAACCGTACATAGGATTTTTGAATCTTAAAAAAATTGGTCTTAAAAATTTTGAAAATGCGCTCACTTTTTAAATTTTCATCCAAAATGGCTGCCAAAATACCAAAGCCCAATCATATATGGTGGATGTATACATACATACATACATACATACATACATACATACATACAGACAGACAGGCACATTCGCAAAAACCTTTTTTTCGGGTTCAGTGGGTCACAAAACGTGGACATTTGAAAAAAGGGGAAGGGGGGGGGCCAAATTTTATACAAATCTAATATCTTTTCTGATGAGAATGTGGAAATCTTAAAATAAAGAACCCATTTTTTCAATTTTTAGTTGCTAAAAAAAGTAATACAAGTCTTTAGAAATCCTTCAGATAGTTTCTTGCTATTCATGGTGAAAAACATCCCTTCATATTGCATCAATTTGTATGCAACCGTCTTCAACTTATCGTCATCACAAAATAGTGTGATATCCACGGATATACACGTCCTCACACATTGATACACTCATCCATACTCACATATCTATTTGGACAATTGTTTATAACGTTGTTTTTGACATTATCAAATTGAAGAAAGTTCAATTAAAGAAATTTTCATCAGCAGTGAAACAAATGGTTTAGCTGGATTTCGTCCTCTAAGAAAATATAGCTGTGTTACCTACATTTTTGGCTGTGTTACCTAATATTCAGCTGATATATTAGGTAACACAGCTAGAAATTGAGGTAACAGAGCTGTATTTTTTTAGAAGACGAGATCCAGCGAAGAGTCTAGCTGGCATAGCTGAACCATTTTTTCAGTGAGTATTTTTGACTATGTGCAAGCAAAAACGTTACCTTTATTGCGTTTCTGAGTGTATAAAGTTATTTTTCCTGGCGTAAAAATATGTAAAGGAGTCGCACGTTTCAAATTTTTGATAAAGAAATATTCCCGAAAACAAATTCCGTTGTTAATATAAATTGATTGATCATTTCTAAAATTAATTATGCTAATCAACAGAATATGCTAAATTAAATTCATTTTGGTGATGTAACTGTACCATATTGAATATATTTTTTCAAGTTTAATTCTACTACAATTAAAGGTATAGGACTTTCAGGGTATGGATTGTTATTGATATTTCTTTACTAGAAGTGTTTTGGGGGTGGAGGGAGACTGATTTTCTTTATTATTCAAAGCAGCTATAAAGAATTTTGAGAATGAAGAATTGTTTAAGATGGAACTTTTAAATTCTAATTCATGTTTGTTTCCGTTTTCTCCGCATGGTCTTATCATTCAAACCAGTGATGCGACACTTGCGAACAAATGTTGATTTAACTAAACACAGAATGATGACTCATGTTTCTTTCAGATTTTCTACTCAATTCTGCGAACGCATTTTTATCTCTTGATTTATACTATTGTTTTTATTCATCATTTTAAGCTATGAAAACTAAAATTGTGGTGGAAAAATGTAGCAAATATAAGATGCCTCTTTAAACTGAAAAAGGGTTTATCTACAAAATGATTTTAATTTCGATATTTTATTACTCTCTTACACAAAAAAATAATTTTTCATTCAACAAAATCTTTTGATGAACACATTTATGTTGAGTCGACCGAAATCGTTTATTTTATACAACCACAGATTATGTTTGATTCATTTTTTAAATTTTTTGTATATTTTTTTTGACAAAAATAAAAAAAGGAACGGACCATTTTGTAGAGCATGATAAGAAATATTCATTAAGTAAAAAATTCAGTAAGAGTTTCCCATTTTATGTATAGAATTCCTGAAAATGAAACGAAAATCCATTGGAACCCACGCGAGCCAGATTTGAAGATACTATTCTGCAAAAGATAATCATGCTTTGATGTACCCTTATTTTTAACTTTTATTTTTCGCGCCCATAAAAACATCAAAAAAATTTTGTTTGGCATTTGAGGACTTTTTGGAATCAAAATGAACTCACAAAAAATTTGAGATATATAATAATAATAACAGTAATAAATCTGTGTGAGCACCGAAACGTTGGAATTGCAATAGGAGTTTTTTGTGGTGGTTGTCCAAATTTTATCGTTGAATTCTTGTTTTATTTTCAGGAATTCTATATATTGAATTGATTACTGGACGTTAAATGAGATTTTGAATTTAATTTTAGGCTGATTCAGAATTCCAAAATTTCTATAAATCTTTATTGAGACAGACTTAACATAAGAACCCAAAGGGCGAGGTACAGCTTGAAGCTGCTTTCAAACCTAACCCTATAACCCTATAGAGGATCAAAACTAGGAACACTAGAAGTTTTTGAAATATTGAAATCTGTATTAAATGGAATGATTTTTTTTCGTTATTAGACTTTCTGAGAAGCATTCTGTATGAAAAAATTTTTTTAGAGCAAGTGAATAAGTACTGAGAGTAAATGAGACCTCCAATCTGAGTAATAATCATTTTTTTAATTGTACTCTTAGTGAAATAACATAGGAGCAGCCCGTGAGCCTAGTCTAACATTAAAATTCTCGCTATAAAAAATCGATATTAGTAAGTACCTACTTGTCTTCTTTTTAATAAAATAATCTCAGATACTAATATATAATATAATATGTATCATATAGTACAATAATAATATATAATATAATAATATAATAATACAATAATATGGATAATATAACCTAATATAACTAATATAACAATATAACTTGTATTTTTTCCTATGACCATCGAGGATGCTTCCTTAAAACGTTAACTACATATTCTTCTACGACTTGAGTATGATAAGGACGTTTCCGTATGTGCACTTCTGATCTCAAGCCATTTTGAACGATATCGTTGAGACTTTCTTCAGGAAGATGAGCAGTTAGAGAAGGTTTTGACGACATTTTGTCCAGTCAATGACGTCCGTGTAGTCCCCTGCATTGAATAGTAGACTTGGGGCTTTGAAGATTCTACCTTGTTTGTTCAAAGCTTTTTTTCTTGCTTCTGTAATTCTACGAACTGCTATCTCTGAGACATTTTTTCGTTCGTTGGCAACATCGCAAGCAAAAGACTCTCAGGATGGCAGAAGTACGCATACCTTTGTGAGACTGGATCGATGACTTCTTTCAGAGACTTATTCAAATACCGAGAAAGCTTTACTTCTTTCCACACATTTTTTGCACCTTGAGTACCAGAAGGATTGGCTTTGATAGTGAATCACATCCGTGCGTGAACTTTCATCACGTACAAAAGGTTTTTTTTATCAATCATTCCTTTGATTCATGCATATTTTTCGGGATTTTCGAAATTATACAGACTAGTTATTTGTAAAGTTATGACACTTTTTTTCTGATAAATATGAATATTTTTTGAATAGAATGGAGCAACAAAAACCTTTTTTGTGATAAGCTTAGGGAGAGCGGGCGGGGGTGCTGAAAAATCTCCATTATCCTCCAAAAAATTATCGATAAAATGAAGAACATGGATAAAATCCATAAAATTACGGATAAAATGAATCAAATAAAAAAAAGCAATGAAATCAATGGAGTCAGTCAAATCAGTATAAATTTTATTGTATTGATATGGTTGATGTTATTGATGTTGTTAATTTCATTTATTTGATTGATTTTAGTGATTTCATTCAATTTATTGATTTTGTTGATTCATTTGATTGTATTTTTGAATGAAAAAATCGAATTTTTATATTGATTTTCTTTATCTTATTAAAAAATACAACGGAATAAACCAATAGAATTGATGAATTGAATAAAATCAATAAAGTGAAATTATAATCAATAAAATCAAAATAGAGCTGATTTTATTCAATTCATTGATTTTATTGATTTTTTATTTTTGTACTGCATTGATAAAAAACGGGCGACAGAGGGCAAGGAATGGAGGAAGCAAGAGCTGACGATGTTGTAAGCGTTATGTTGTAAGGTTAGTGGGGAGAAGGGAGAAATTGACAGTGGCTATGAGGAGACGTTCGAGGCACCGAACAGGGTCGGGACGGCTGAGAGAAGGGGATCAGGCACGGGCCTGTTAGATATCAAAAAGGGGAGGGAGTAGACTCGTTAATTAAAAGGTTGAAAGGGTCGATTGAGAAGGTAAGGGATGAGATAGGTACGAAAGAAGGGAGAGAAGAGGAAAAGTGAGGCTGGTGGGACGAGGAATGCAGGGAGAGTAAGGAGAGAATGGAAGAGTCGGTAAGAAAATGGAGGAAAGGAGAAATAGAGAAGGCGGAGTACAATAGGAAAAAATGAGAACATGAGAGCACGATGCAAGGGAAAAAGCAAAAGGGAAAGAAGAAATACAAGGAAGAAGTAGAAATAGCAATCAAATAAGGTAGGGTCTGGGATGTGATAAACAGGGAAAGAGGAGGAAGGACTGGCGTGAATGAAGAAATAGGAATGGATGAATGGACGGATAACTTTAAGGGTCTGCTAGGGGGAGGAGAAAATAGGATCAAAGGGGAAAATAGAAAGACAATCCAGGGAGAAATGGAGGAACCGAACGAAATAACAAGAGAAGAAGTGTATGAGGCGATCGATAGACTAAAAAGAAACCAGGCTACAGGAGAGGATGGTATGGAGAACGATGCGATAAAGTATGGAGGAGAAGGGATGACAGGGATGTGGAAGATCTGCAACAAGGTCTGGAAAGGAGAAGGGTGGCTGGAGGAGTGGATTACAGGGCTGGTGATACCGCTTGTCTAGAAAGGGGAGGGTAAGAAGGTAGAAGAGTACAGAGGGATCACCCTCATGCCAATGGGATATAAAATATACGCGGAAATTCTAAGAAAAAGGTGGGAGAATCAGATAGAAGAGAAACAAAGTATCCCACACAATCATACTGGATTTAGAAAAGGGATAGGAACAATAGATAACGTTTATATACTCAACTACTTGGTTAACAGAAACTTAGGGAGAAAAAAGGAAAATTAGTAGCCTTGTTCGTAGATTTTAAAGCAGCCTTTGACTCAGTGAATAAAGAAGTGCTATGGCAGGCAATGAAAGAGAGGGGAATAGAGGAAGGGTTAGCGAAGAGGATAAAGGAAATTTTTACTGAAACCCGGATTAGGGTGAAGATAGGGGGGAAAAAGAGGAGGTTTTCTGGACAGAAAGAAGTCTTAGGCAAGGGTGCCCGTTGAGTCCGCTACTATTTAATATGCTGCTGGAAGACTTAGAGGAGAAGCTAAAGGAGAAAGGGAAAGGGGGGACGATTCTGGGTAATAGCAAACTATACTCTCTAGCATACGCGGACGACGTAGTTCTATCAGCAGACGATGAGAAGGGGATGAACCTATGATAAGAATTTTCGAAGAGTATGTGGGAGCAAAAGAACGGACGGTGAACGTAGGGAAGACCAAGGTGATTCGCTTCAGAAGTAGAAAGACCAAAATAGGTTACGTTTGGAAGATGAACGGACAAACAATGGAAAGTGTGGAGGAGTTCTGTTACTTAGGTTTTTGGTTTGAGGCAGGAGAGGGAAACGAGGTGCAGGTGAGGAAGAGGATCAAATGTGCGAGCAAAGTAATGGGCCAAGTATCGGGTATAGGAAAGAGAAGGTTCAATGACGATTGGAGAATGAGGGTCTGCTTGTTTGATGCGTTAGTATGGGCGGTATTCTGTTATGGGGTGGAAGTCTGGGGATGGAAGGAACATAGGAAAGTGGAAAGCATGCATGAGAGATTTCTGAGATGGGTAATAGGGGTTAGTTGGAGTTGCCCAGGATACATTTTGAGGGAAGAACTAGGAAGGGAGAAAATGGTAACGAGACAAATTATGAGAGGCTGGAGGTTTAAAGAGCAGCTGAAAAGGGGAGAGGGGAGCAGAATAGCACAAGTATGCTTGGACGAAGTTCGGAACAAGGAGACGAGAGGAAATTTGGGAAATTCGAAATGGGAGGAAGAAAGGAAAAAAATGAGGAGGGTTTGTGATATACAAGAAGGGGGTTTGGATTGGCAGAACATAGAATTGGAGCTATTGGTAAGACGAGGAGAAGAGAGATGGAGAAAGATTATGGATTCGAGATACAATAGATGGTCAAAGGGTTGACGGAACCAGAATATTGTTGAAAGATGAAAAAGGAAGACAAATGGAATAGGGTGATGCGGTTTAGAATTGGGGAAGGAGTGAGAGCTTGTAGATATTGGATGGATGAAGAGGACAATCTATGCAGAGTATGTGGATATAAAGTGGAGTCATGGTCACATGTGTTACAGAGGTGTACAGGAGAGGAAGATGGACAGTTGAGTGTGGATGAGTGTGTGAGATAGATTTTGGATGGTAATGGACAGGGAGTGACGTGGATAACCAAACCGATAGAAATAAGAGAAAGCAAGGGACCCACACTTAGATCTCACGTATCGAGGAGAGAGTGTCAAACATTTTTCTGAGTTCATCTATCATAAATATTATAAGTAACCACGATATGACCTTCCAATATCTGTGATTTCTTTACTTAACATATCGGATATTTAGTGTAAATACTTAAGATAAGATTTAAAATCTTGACTTCTAATTTTTATATCTTAGATATTGGGGACCATTATCTCGGTTAGTAAACATTTTATTGTATATGTATTTAACTAGTTTTGCGTTAATAAAAGAACCCTGGACTTACAAGGCGGACGTTAGAGGCTTGAGTAACAGGGATAGCTATTGCTCATGTGATGTGATGCCAACGCACATAATTCGTTTTGGGGTAGTCAGTACACCAATCACAGGGGTGAGTCGTTATTAGATTACTTCTTAACTACTGATTTATCTTTATTGAGTTAAGGCAATACACCTACTATCGTGACATCTAGATGTTACGTGGTAATTGATTTGACCTTATATTCGATAAGTATTAGCGAAGAGTTCAAGAGGTGACTCGTATCGTCGGCTACGTCTGTATCTGCACTGAAGTGCCTGAAAAAGGATACTCAGCGCCTTTTTAACAGGGCTAAAAAGAATGGTACTTGAGGCCTGTACAGGGCAACTTTAACAATATATAATAAAGAGATACAAAATGCCGTAAGGGACTCAAGGAGGAGAGTATTGTCAGGGAATCGAGAATAAATCTGACACTGTTAGACTCCACAGAACGTTAAGGGGTAACTAATCATATCATCTGAAGGCATTAATATTGCTTTCGGGCCCATGAGTCATGTCCCTCAGGAGGACCAACTTTTACAGCCAGAATGAAAGATTAGAAAGCAGCCAGTTCTATTGTCACGCATTTAAAAATTGGATGGATAGCTAAACAATTGAAACCATATAATGCTGCACGAGATGAAGAATATTCCCTGCATTAATTGATGATGGATTTCAGTCCTTGGAGAGTTCATTGTGCGGCATCTTTCGGCCATGCTCCGCAACGGGATACACCCCGGTAGCATGGAGGAAGGTTAAAGCTATCTTCATTCAGAAGCCGGATAAGGATACCTGCTATGAGGATGAATACTTTAGATAGATTCTATGTCTTTTTCCAGACATAGAAGGGGCAATTAGTAACACACCCAAATGAATTCATAGACGGTTCTGCTCAAACACATGGTATTAATTACACCGTAAACAGGTGGGTGCACTTCATGTTGAAACGCATAACGGTACATACTTTGCTACATGGTCATGAAGTGAAGGTCCAAGTTTCAAGGGGATGCCCACAGGGAGAAACCCTTTTATCCACCCAGTGGCTTGTCATTGATGACCTAATTCGTGTTTCAAACGAAGCATGATGGCACCTTAGTAGAACTCATGCATCTTAGGTTCCACGGTAGGGAAGTAGAATTTTCAAAGTCAGAAAAGTATTTAGAAGTAATAATTGACTCTAAACTAACCTGGTAATTCCGTATTGACGCAGTGATAAAAAGAGCTAAGACTGAAATAATCAGACCTATGACAGCATATGCATCTGGGTTCCCAGCCATAAGAATATTGAAAATAATGAGAAAGCAGATTAAAATGGGAGCATCACAGCCCGTGATTGGCGCGGAACCCTACTGTGGTATCGCGTATGCATCGGTGAAAGGAGCCATTGGTAAGTGGCTCTCGGAGGAGCATGCGAGAAATTTGGGGG
Organism: Andricus quercusramuli; assembly: GCA_932178445.1. Lineage (NCBI taxonomy): Eukaryota > Metazoa > Arthropoda > Insecta > Hymenoptera > Cynipidae > Andricus > Andricus quercusramuli. The sequence goes on from CAKNXH010001594.1 coordinate 299,401, forward strand.
TGGGGGATACAAATATGGTGCATTCTAAGAATTTCATATCTGGTACATGTCCTAAGGAGACTAATGTACTCTTGAACATGGAAAGAAGGTAGATTAATATCGTAGTAGGGATACTTACTGGCCACGGCCAACTGAGAAAACACTTGACCAACATAAGGATTGGAAACAACCCTCGTTGTCAAAAGTGTGATTTTCGTGAGGAGACAGTTAATCACATACTTTATGAATGAAATGCACTGGCGTGCTTCAAAATCAATACATGGGTGATTATTTTCTCGAACGAGAAGACAATAGAATTTACCGCAGTGATATGGGCAGTTATTGTCCTGCCTTCCCGTGTAATAGTAATAATAATAATTAATTAAAAAATTAATAAATGCATAATAATTAACAAAGCCTTGACGGCTCAGGCGGTTAGGCGCTGGGACTTCACCTTAGAGGTCCGAGGTTCGATCCCTGAGTTCCTAACTCTGGAAATTTTCTTATGTAACATAATATATACTAAGACTTAATATACCGATGTTAAACGATAATATAAGTTACACTCCGTGTGTTAACAAGTCAAAGGGATGATCGTGAAATGAATGAAACTTGTAGAATGCAGTGAAATGATGGTGTATATGATTCTCATTGAACGATTTCTTGAATCTTATTTTATTTTTAACCAAAAATATAGACAATGATCTTTAGTTTCGCAGTTTTGAGAACATGTAATATTTCTTATTAATATCAACACTATAGTATATTAGTTGCACTTACCTGTAAAATTGGGGGACATCGTAAAGGCAAAGAATAGAATCACGATCTTCATTGTTTCCAGACACGAATAGAATCCTTGGTAGAGAAATAAAACACCGATTTTTGAAAAATTTTGTGAGGAATGACCAGAAAATTTCAAGATTCTTCACAATAGATCGGGAGGACAAGCCATTGTTTACCCCATGTCGTAAAATCATACATATCTGATATGTGTATTACTCATAGGACCTTCAGAATTATTCATGTTTACAACATGTTTCATCATTTGAATTGAATTGTACAGGTATTAAAGAATCATTTGCTCACAAAAAAATTAATCAAATTAAATAAACATTTTTGAATTCCGGCAATGAATCTATAATTTAGAAAAATCTATAGTTGAAAACAATTTTTTTGTGTTAAAAAAGGAAATAATTCAAAGAACCTAGAAATAATTATACAATAATAATAAAGTTACAAAAGTAAAAACACTGGGCAAAAATGTTAAATATTTCATTCATATGGGGAAAAAATTGTAATATTTACGCCCCAAACTTTCACATTTCGTCACGTTGTTATTATATTATTGACATTGCATTGCTAACCTCCTTCTCAGCGGGAATTACTTTGTTTCGATGTTGTGCAGCTTAGTAAAAACTTATTTGAAAAAATCTGCTTATCTATTTTATTTTCAAATCTAGGAACAGAAAAATATTATATTATGCACCTAGATGAAAAAAGTGCCTCTCCCCCTCGGCGCGTACAATATTTTGTATAAAAAATGGATGATTTTCGACATTTCTCGGAATACAGTCATGACTTCAATCCATATTAGATTTTTGATAAAGAAGCATGAAATTTATGTTAACTTATCCCAAATTATCATAAATTCAATAAAAAAAATACCGAAAATCTTTGGTAATTTACGCTAACTTTAGATGTCATTTACGGTAACTTACCATAAATTCCTAATGAGTAACAGTCCAAAAAATCAAAAGTTTTCGAGATAGGTGCGATTGAACGCGAAAAATATGACCAGAAGCGAATCTAATGTCCAGCTTGAAACTTGAAGGTGAAGTGCAGATTTTTCAATGAAATCTGATCAAGACAATCACGCATGACACACATGATATGGCACATGACATGACATGGCATATGACAAGACACATAACATGACATGACACATGACATGGCATGACACGTGACATGACACGTGACATGACACGTGACCAACACCGTAATAGCGAGAAAGATGGTAATAAAGCACTCTTAGGGTCGCATCATGTCTATAGATATAAGTCGTTCCTGCGGCCGATAGTATGTGTTCTAGATACTCAGCGTGTACATGACACGCTCTGCACCTATCACTGGAAACTTCTTGACATAAAATGCGGTCACGGTATGCTAAGGTGGAAATGACACCATCCTGATATGCGAAAATAAAAACCTCTATATATATATATAATTTAAAGTTTGTCATAAGAACAACCGCGGGATTTCGCCGGAAGCGGGTGCTAATCTGAAAAACTGAACCCATTCCCGGCGAAATCGAGTTAAAATTTCAGCTGTAACCACGCCTCTCGACCGTGAGATAGGTGGTTACAGTCTGCGACGAAGTCAATAAGATGATCTGGAAAAAGACTCGTGCACCCTGAGCACGCGGAGCGATCCAAAGACGACCGCCTTCTGCATCCTCCCCGCAAGCGTTTTAGCACGTTATTGACACGCAGGAATGCTTTACGGGCTAGTAAGCAGGGAAAGCTTGGCGCCTCCAAGAGCGCCGATGATTAGAACCATGAGCATAACAGAACTACATATGTATCAAGCCTTGAGTGTGCAACAGAACCAATTTTCGAGAATATGAAGTTCTAGTATATGCGGCACTTCTCATTTTCGACAAATTAGGGCTAATGCCGAGAGAGTGACAGAGATGGTAATAACGCACTCTCAATGCGGCATTGTGCCTTTGGATGTAGGTTGTTCCCACATGAGTTGGACAACTAGATAGTATGTGGAAGATGCCATGCATCCTCTTATCGAGCAGGTGTTGGCTCGAAAGGTTGAAATCGAAAGCTTTTCGGTAATCAATCCAGGCTATCGATAGGAAGCGCTCGTAGGATGCTCCGTCTTTGCAGACACATCCATCGATGAGCATGTTCTCCCGACATCCAGCATCAACCATTCCGCAATACGCTCTTCCGACTCTAGATATGAGGTGAAAAAGCGGGTCAGATGCTGGTGGGCTGAAGGAAACTTCTTCCACCAGAAGGTTTTGATACAATCTGGTTCCGCAACGGAATAGTTCTTCATTCCACTCAATACTTTTTTCACCTCCTCTGTAGTGATAGGTGGGCATTCTTCCTCAGGTGTTATGAGGGCGTTGCGCAGCTCCTTGAAGCTATTCATTTTCTTTGAGACTTCTTCAAGTGGATGCTGGACTTCGTAGGCTATTCATAGTAATCAAAAACTCGAACAATTTATCTCAATGACTTTTTCGGATAAAAGAAAATTACCGGAGTTATAGCATTTTCAAAATTCCATTAAAAAAAATTAACTTTTTTGGAAAACGGCACAAGCTAAAATAACATTTTAACTAATAAAATTTGTCACCTAAATTATATCATTATTCTTCATTTGAAATCCAATACAAATTTAGTAATTTTTATATGAAGAACATATAACACAAAGCACAAAGTGCGCGAGCAGCGCATTTCGGAGCGCGAAGCGCGACAACCAAATCACGCGCCGTAAGTGCACTCAAACGCGAGTGTCTGGATGAGAATGTGTTCGATAGAACCTTGAGTAAATAAAGTTCATATTTTGAAAAAAAAATTGTGTCACAAATATTGAAAATGCTCTAGCTTTTTGAAGTTTTATCCAAAATAGCTGTCTAACGAACTTGTTCTTTCCTTTTAGGGCTCAAAAAAGTGTGCCAAAGTTCAATGCAATCTGATATTTTTTTCGTAAGTTATCGTGCCTACAGACAGACACACAGAACACAGACTACAGACAGACACCTTCGTACAAATATTTTTTTCTTACTCAGTGGGCCTAAAAACGTGGAGATTTGATGAAAACCGACTAAGTCCAATTTCACATAAAGCCAATACCTCATTAGGATGAGAATGTAAAAACACTATGTTTGGATTGGATTCCACCTGACCCGAAGGAGGAAAGAAGATTAGAGTTGAATCATTTAGAGGAATTAAGCCACGATCCGAAGTGCCCAGTCCAAGCTTTCTGTCCAAAGCATGCTGCCACTTCGAGCCTCACCTGCTCGAATGAGTATTGAAATCATCACGAAATAAAATATGGTCACATTTCATTTTTTCGAAATGTCTTGAAAAAAATCCCGTTCCAGATCGGGACCATATTTCTTTACGCAAGTTCACCGTTCCTTTCTCCAGTTATGAATAATGATTTTTTTCGAAAATTCTCAGTTCAAAATCAGAATTATAACTCTTTTGAAAAATTGACTGTTTCTGATCTGAATTTTATATATATATATCGAGTAAAAATTGTATGATTCTATAATTTCTGTTCGAAAATTCCCTGTTCCGATTCCGAATGATAATTCTTCTCGAAAATGTCCTCTTTCATTTTGAAATTACGATTCTTTTAGAGAAACCCTTGTTGCAAATCTGTAAGTAAGTTCTGTTAATATGCTTTTGGTAATTTTTTGTGTTGGTTACCTTGTCCTGTATAGCCACGACAATTCCTTCCGTTTCAAGAAAAATTTTCCCTCTCCGTAGCCATATTTTGGATGCCTCACTATTTACATTGGTTTGATCTTGTACACTGGGGTGTTGTCCGTCTAATGACTTCTGTCACCATTCCTGCTGAATTTTTCTTTCCAAGACGGGGAGCAAGGATGATCGTGCCATTCGGATTAGCCATATTCAGGGGCGTGTAATTCCCACCTTATTCACAGATGGTATTGAAAAGTGGATTGTTCCGCATGCTATTGAAATATGTGTCTATTTGTGTGATCTACGACGCACACAATTGAAGGACATCCAACACGCCTCTGACTACTCAACAACGTGATAGGACTTCTATTTCACATGACGAATTTGTGTGGTGCAATTCAATGATTTTCTTCATTTGCATGCGAATTGTTCTGTGCAACATGTCCAGGTGGATGTTGGATCACTTGATAAGCCCGAAACAGTAGGTGACGAACGGAATTGTATAGGTGTTAACGGCCTTGATCCTGTTGGTTGAATTGAGGATAGATTCCAATTATACTTTCAGGAGCTTGACAAAGGCGATCGTATGGCTTTCCTTCGCAGCAGTGTGACTGGGTCCCATTAACTGCAGGATGTCTAGATATTTATACGACTCATCCTTCGTTATTACATCAATGAGTGTCTAATTGTCAAGAACCAACTCTGCGTTTACCCAACCCGATTTTAAGTGCAGTCTTCTCCCTTGTCTAGTCCAAATTCAAACTTTCAGGTCATCCATATAAATCAGGCGGGTAAGATTGTATCCATGTATGCCTCTCTTTACGCTGTACCCATAGCACGTGTCGTTAAGGGTCCTACTAAGTGGATTCAGCGCTAAATACAAAAAAAGGACACTGATGGAGTCACCCTGGAAAATATCGGCCATAATCAGAGCTGGGTACAAAGTATTTCAAATACACGCGATAAGTTACATGTATTTCACTCCAATGTAATTGAATTACATTTAAGAGGAATTACGTTTCTTCCAGTTTAATTGAATTAAATTACAAATGACTTGTATGTAATTTGTATTTTCCACAAAATACACAAGGTCCAATCATTAATTTATTTAAAGTACACAGTCAAAGTAATTTCAATTACTGTGTGAAGTGGAGTGGAGTGAAGTGTAGTGTGGAGTGTGGATTGGAGTGGAGTGGCGGGGAGGGGAGCGGAAATATGAGGAAAGGCGGAAAGAGGGCTGCGCAGTGCACTTCTGTGATTCATCAGGCTGCTCACTATACTTGTACTCAGTGGCGGCGTAGCATGGGTTGGCACCCGGGGCGGTTGCGGTGTGACACTTTGGTTTTGTCACCCCTTATTGTCCCTTATCCATATGTAATATGGTCAGAACTGGGCAGTATGTGCTAAAAAACTCTCTTGCGCAGCCAGAATATCACGGACTTGTACTATGCACCTTTATATGACTCATTAGCCTACTGCACATCCTTAAGTGTCGTAGAACTGCACTGCTCAGCTGAATGTGCTGAAGAACTCCGATCCGGAAGTAAAATATTACGGTCCTGTACCACACACTCTTTGTTCCTCATAAGTCTACTGCGTATCTGTAAATATCGTAGAAGTGCACTGCTTAGCTGCATGTTTTAAAGAACTCTACTGAGCAGTTATATTATCATATACATGTACTGCGCCCCCTCATGTGTCCCATAAGTCTACTGCGCATCCCTAAGTGTCGTAGAAGTGCGCTGCTTAGCAGACTGTGCCAAAAAAACCACTGCACAACCGCAGTACCACGGACATGTACTGCACATCATTATGTGTCTTGCACGTATACTGTGCATCCGTAAGTTTTGTAGAACTGCACTGCGCAAACGCATGTGCTGAAAAACTACTGCGCAGCCTCAGTGATACGGACCTGTATTATCCACCCTAATGTGCCTCATTAAGCGAGGCAAACACACATTTGGACAGCGTATAACGCATGAAGCACAAAGTTCTCATCCAATCACAGGCCTCCATTTCAATCGCTGTGATTTTCGCACAAAATGGCGCAGAAGGCGTTGAAAAGTTCGGAACGTTGAACTTGCATACAATCTGCAGCTGTCCCGTGTAATCTCAAACCGCTTGTACCAGACGATTTTCAATTTTCCAACTTCAAATTTTTCGCGCGTAGCGTCGTTTGTTTTGAAAGTTTCGCGCGTCGCATCGTTTGTTTTGAAAGTCTTTAATAGTTTTTATAAGTGAAAGCTATAATAAATTGAACATAGAAAGTGTTGTGCTCACGGTGATTGTCGGAGGTCCTTCGTTGACATTTTCATATGATTCTTTTATCTCTTGCCCAATATAAACTATAATTCATTTTTTCATATTAGTTCGATTATTTGTGGTGCTTGTTTCGTTATAAACTACTTTTTTCCTTTTTTCCAAGTCAGGATCAGTTAATACATCAGCTATTACAGGACACGTAAACTTCAAAAAAGCCTTGACCACCATCAGCCATAATTTTAACACGGTATTGTTGATAATATTTCGATTTTCTACTACATAATTTAATAGTTTGTCATTATTTGCAGAAACAACAGGCAATTTCCTTTCATTATTATTGTGTCCAGTCTCAAATTCTAAAAGCTCGGTTTAATAATATCTATCAACAACTTCGATCGTTTACTCAGATGTCGTGTATAATTTGCCGGTACTCGTTTTCCGTCTACTACAGTTCGGTATTTTTGAGATATGTCTTTGAACATTTTCTTTTACTCGCTCTCGAAGTGTAAGACGAGTGTAATACTCAGGGGAAATCTTGCATCACTTGGATCATAATTTTCATTACAATATTTTTTGACTAACACTTCAATATTTTGATTAATTAAAAAGCTATTCTCAGTTTTGTTTCGAAAAATAATTTTTTTCCAAACGGACCACATACCTTTCGTCTATTATCTTCATGACTACACTTATTCACAGGCATAGTTTTGATGAAAAAAGTAAATAAGCTACAAATGAAAATACTTTTCAAGACATCTTACCTACACGACGTATCGAACACTAATAATAAAATTGTGATATTCAACGTGATTAATTTGAATCAAAGTAGGCTTGATACACAGCGAAATAGCGATGGGAATAGCAATGTAAACATAAACACAGCAGATTTCAGAGACAGACAGTTAAGAGTATATATTCATTTTATGTACAGTGATATGATTGAATAAATTGGAATATAATGTATAACCAATACAATAATAAATATATTACTGATGTTTTATAAATAAATTCAAAAATACGCATCATTATTATTATTACTTATAGTTTATAAAATAGTTTATAACATAGAAAAAAGCTAGTCAGATACATAGTTTATAATTCAGGTCCGCTGGCAATCACTTACATTTATCTATTTTGTGAATAATATTCATTGAATGTATTATTATGTAATAACAATGATCACTATTTGTGTCGAAATTACATAGTAAATTTTATTTTCCCATTTCAATGCATTATTTTTAATAAAAATAATAAAAAATTATATTTTCGACTATATCTTGGAAAGGGGAGCAGCTATGATTTTGAGACCTTCATTTTCGGATTCTATGGGTCATAAACAATATAATAGCCAACTCAGAATTTTTCTTCACTCAAGACAAGTCTAGAGACCCCAGACGATCACCGTATTACTAAAGTTTATGAATATTCTCCTTTTATATACATGTAAATATTGCAAGAGTGCTTCTTGAGGGAGCAAAAGTTTGGAGTAATCAACATATAGTAGTTTAAGCTATTTTGTAAATACTACGCGATACTTCTTTTTGTATATACAAGGTTTTAGACGAAGGGAAAAACTGCTGACTTAGATAATTCTTGCGTAAAATTAAATTTCGAATGTATAGATTAGTTGAGTTTAGACTTCAGAAATTTCTTGTACGCAAAAAGTTATGAATAAAACAGTTTCTCCCCCTGCATACACACTTCCATTTGTTGAAGGAAGCATCACAATGGAGAGACTTGAAATTAAATTTTTTGTTTTTACACAGGATTTTGAGAATGGATGACCATGAGAGCTACAGCCTTCATTCTCAATACTCTCATCTGGATGTTGGAGAAGATTATTTGGAAGATGCTGATCAGGGATCCACTCCAGATTATGCAGCAGACGAGCTGCTAATTCCCTTGGTGCAGGGCTAGACACACATTTATAATGAGAAATTAGCGGATTTTAAGGTAGCTGGTAAAAAAGAGAATATTTGCGAGAAATCTCCAGCACCGCACGTATGGACGGGAAGATTTGAATTAATTGAGGATTAATTGCTCTTAATTTCAATTATGTCAGAGCCTAACAATTTTCTCCTTAAAGAGTAAAATATTCTCCAAATTTTGTACGAAGTGAGCCAGGATGAAGTCAATTTTTCTAGTTTTTAAGTAGATATAACAATAATAGTGTAAAAAATGTTTGATTTGATTTTCAAAAACTTCCGTAATAATCAATATTTTTCAACGTTCTTCTGCTCACCCTAAAGCTATTTTTCTACAGTAATGCAGCAGCTTATACAGCATACATCTTGTTAATAATTTATTTCATGTGGTTGTTCTTGTTTGAGTGACCTTCAAGGTTTCATTGGTAATCAGATGGCTTTCGCCCAATGCTCTTGCTCCTTGAAGGTCTCTCTCTGTTCTTTGAGTTTCAGGTGCTTTCCTTTTCGTAGAAGTGGGGAGTCAGGTAGTGGCGTGAAGCTCCTTTGTTGAGCTTTTGTACCTTCTGCCTAGCTTTTCAGTTCCTATCAAGGTGTCGGCGTGTGCGGTTGCTCTCGGTTGTCGCAGCAAGTGGAATTCGGATGTGCTACATTTTTCGTCTGGTCAGGCATTTGAGTGTTGTTGATTTGAGATTCAGTGTCGTTGTTCATTTGTGCTTCTTGTGAAGTTGTTCCCGACTCGATCGTCTTCTGGTGTTGCGGGAAGTGACGAGTCGGATGACGTATGTCCTCCAGTTGCGTCGGGATCGATCGTTCGCTGAACGATCGTGGTCGTAGCTTCCGGAGGCTACATCTGTTCAAATTTTCTGCAAAGGCCCAAAGCCTTTTTTTGGGTCCAGAAGGAGTCCTCTGCTGGAGATGCTCGGGGCCCCGCAGTTTTTAGATTAACCTTGAAAACAGGTATTTAGAGGTTCCATCATAATCATGGTGATACATGTTGTGATGGCTTGTTGGTCAACTTTGACATGGATCAGTGTGATCCCTTCGCTGCCCCACGCCAGTCCGTGATAAATAACTAACATTCTTTGGTCCTTCGAGCCGGATAGTGGGTTAGCGAGGGGAGCATGAACGTAAAGCATGACGAACTTACTTTCCATGACAGATTGTACATTTTGTCTAGTTGCTTTCTGTTATTCAACTTCGCTTTCAGACTCTCAGAAATGACAGGTATATTGATTGTTGATTTGTTACGATATTGCAAGCACCGTGAGACAGGCTCTCAGGCATGACTAACTTACTTTCCATGACAGATTGTGCATTTTGTTTATTTGTTTTCTGTTATTAACTTCACTTTCAGACTTTCAGAAATGACAGATATATTGATTGTTGATTTGTTACCACATTGCAAGCACCGTGAGACAGGCTCTCAGGCATGACTAACTCACTTTCCATGACAGATTGTGCATTTTGTTTATTTGTTTTCTGTTAACAACTTCACTTTCAGACTTTCAGAAATGACAGATATATTGATTGTTGATTTGTTGCAACAGTGCAAGCACCGTGAGACAGGCTCTCAGGCATGACTAACTTACGTTCCATGACAGAGTGTGCATTTTGTATAGTAGTTTTCTGTTATTTAACTTCGCTTTCAGACTCTCAGACATGACAGATATATTGATTGTTGATTTGTTGCAACATTGCAAGCACCGTGAGACAGGCTCTCAGGCATGACTAACTTACTTTCCATGACTGATTGTGCATTTTGTTTATTTGTTTTCTGTTATTAACTTCACTTTCAGACTTTCAGAAATGACAGATATATTGATTGTTGATTTGTTGCAACATTGCAAGCACCGTGAGACAGGCTCTCAGGCATGACTAACTTACGTTCAATGACAGACTGTGCATTTTGTATAGTAGTTTTCTGTTATTTAACTTCGCTTTCAGACTCTCAGACATGACAGATATATTGATTGTGGATGTGTTGCAATATTGCGAACGCATCGAGAAAGGCTCAGGCAGGATAAACTTACTTACATGACTGTGACCATGAAGAAGCATGCATCCGACTTGACACAGCCGGATGCCATGTGAGAGCGCCGACCAAGGCCATGACTGTGACGATGTAGAAGCATGCATCCGACTTGACACAGCCGGATGCCATGTGAGTGCGCCGACCAGGCCATGACTGTGACTATATAGAAGCATGCATCCGACTTGACACAGCCGGATGCCATGTGAGTGCGCCGACCAAGGCCATGACTGTTACGATGTAGAAGCAAGCATCTGACTTGACACAGCCGGATGTCATGTGAGAGCGCCGACCAAGGCCATGACTGTGACAATGTAGAAGCAGGCATCCGACTTGACACAGCCGGATGCCATGTGAGAGCCCCGACCAGGCCATGAGTGTGACTATGTAGAAGCATGCATCCGACTTGACACAGCCGGATGCCATGTGAGTGCGCCGACCAAGGCCATGACTGTGACGATGTAGAAGCATGCATCCGACTTGACACAGACGGATGCCATGTGAGAGCGCCGACCAAGGCCAGGACTGTGACGATGTAGAAGCATGCATCCGACTTGACACAGCCGGATGTCATGTGAGAGCGCCGACCAAGGCCATGACTGTGACAATGTAGAAGCATGCATCCGACTTGACACAGCCGGATGCCATGTGAGAGCGCCGACCAAGGCCATGACTGTGACAATGTAGAAGCATGCATCCGACTTGACACAGCCGGATGCCATGTGAGAGCGCCGACCAAGGCCATGACTGTGACAATGTAGAAGCATGCATCCGACTTGACACAGCCGGATGCCATGTGAGAGCGCCGACCAAGGCCATGACTGTGACGATGTAGAAGCATGCATCTGACTTGACACAGCCGGATGCCATGTGAGAGCGCCGACCAAGGCCAGGACTGTGACTTTGACTGGCATGCATCTGGCCGGACGTTGCCAAATGCTATGTGTAGCATGTACCTGAATGGATGCGTTCAGGTGCTATGTGAGTGCGCCGTATAGGGCATGACTATGACACTAAGCAGTTGCAACTGAACCGACATTCGTCCGAGCGGCAATTCATACTGAATTGACATCAACTTCTTATTGAGTTCCTTGCAAATTTCGTTTTATGAAACTTATCTTAGCAATAACGGTATCCAAGATCTGAAGGTGGCACATTCCAAGTTCTTCTGTTTCTTGACCTTTAATATATTTCGACTTCCTCGTTCATATCACAAAATGGGAACTTTAGGATTATGTCTTGTTATCAAACTTGTTATAGATCAGCAACCTACTGAATAATTATCGATATGAGAGCTATGGAACTACTGAAGAGTCAATTATCCCTGATAACTTCGATTACCAATATCAAAAGAAATGTGTTTTTTTGGCTGAGCGATGAGGAATCATTCCTGGATTGCTCCGCAGCCAGATTCAGTTCTTGAGCTTATTTCTAGATACGCAGATCCCATAATTCGTGCTTGTAGAAGAAGATGCCATTGCCAGGAACCTATATTTCACTGAGTATAAGTTCGACTCTATCCAAGCTGTTTACGTCTTCGACAATCCTGCATTCACACCTCAGGAGAATTTCTGCAAGTAGCTCAACAGATACTCGTTTTCGTATGTCAACGATTGGAGAAGGACACCTTGCTGACGAGGATTGTGCCCCCGTTATGTCTGACTATGAAAGGTTGGGGCACCTGCGTATTATTCCTCCCACAGAAACACATCATGCAGTTTGGCGAGATGCAGATGGTGGTCCTTTACTTCACATTGTCTTCAATACACCGTGAGGGACTTCCTCAGGATCTCTTCTTGAATAATTAGTTTTTCCGCAGGTCTGAAACCGCAAAATGACCTTGATGCCGTCTTGATGCGATGGGGATTTCCTTGACTTGTTTTCTTTGCTAACGTTGAACAGATGTATTGCCAGATTAGAGTTGATGAAGGAGATGTCGACCTTCAACGTGCCGTTTGGACGGAACCAGGAGTGAACGAAGATGGTCACTGTCAACTTTGGACTCCAACCTAGGGAATGTCCTGGAGATCAACTGATTCAGCTGTTTAATCTTCGGGAGCCGCCTGGGATCCTGTATCTGACGAATTCCGATTGGGAGCACCAGCAATCGAGAGTGAACGCCCGATCACTAAGAGGAAGGTTCTTGCTGCTATTTCCTGGCTCTCTGATCCAGTTGACTGGCTAAGTCTAATCACTATCGTCTCGAAGACCCTGATGTAGGATCTCGGGAAAGCTCAAGTTGGGTCAGATACTCCTCTTACTAATTATTTACTCCACAGGTGCAAGACATTTCAGAAAAATGGACTGTGCCGAAACTTGATCTTTAACTTGGAGACGTCGTGTTGATTATCATCCCTTCTCTACTCCGACGTGAGACATGGCCGTGGAGGACGAGTAGCAAATGTTAGTTCCGGACAGGATGAACTTGTGTGATCTACCCCTCTTAAAACTTTCTTTAGGACCGTCGATCACCCGATCGTCAAATTGTTTCGGTTACCAGTCGTGCGTTGACTCCATGCGGTCCATTGTGTTCCATGGCGGGCGGAACTGAATTTTTCGTATACCTGGACATTTATTGTGTGCGTCATGGCGGGCGGCACTCAACTCTTGACCTTTATAAGTGGAAGTTGTTTCGTTCAGCGAACGAGGCGGGCGGGATGTTAATAGTTTATTTCATGTGGTTGTTCTTGTTTGAGTGACCTTCAAGGTTTCATTGGTAATCAGATGGCTTTCGCCCAATGCTCTTGCTCCTTTAAGGTCTCTCTCTGTTCTTTGAGTTTCAGGTGCTTTCCTTTTCGTAGAAGTGGGGAGTCAGGTAGTGGCGTGAAGCTCCTTTGTTGAGCTTTTGTACCTTCTTCTTAGCTTTTCAGTTCCTATCAAGGTGTCGGCGTGTGCGGTTGCTCTCGGTTGTCGCAGCAAGTGGAATTCGGATGTGCTACATTTTTCGTCTGGTCAGGTGTTTGAGTGTTGTTGATTTGAGATTCAGTGTCGTTGTTCATTTGTGCTTCTTGTGAAGTTGTTCCCGACTCGATCGTCTTCTGGTGTTGCGGGAAGTGACGAGTCGGATGACGTATGTCCTCCAGTTGCGTCGGGATCGATCGTTCGCTGAACGATCGTGGTCGTAGCTTCCGGAGGCTACATCTGTTCAAATTTTCTACAAAGGCCCAAAGCCTTTTTCATAATCATGGTGATACATGTTGTGATGGCTTGTTGGTCAACTTTGACATGGATGAGTGTGATCCCTTCGCTGCCCCATGCCAGTCCGTGATAAATAACTAACACATCTAAAAAGATCTCCTATCAGAGTGCAAGAACTTGAAGTTGGACAAATCTGAAAATATCTTATCTGTAGACAAATAAAAATTGAACATTCAATACATATATTTTTTAACAGAATTGATAAAAACTTTATGATTATATATTTCACACATTTATAAAATAGATACATAGCTTAAAAATGAGCTCAAGAACATTAAGAAATGCTGGTTATTACGCATGTTGTTGAAAATTTAACACTGCTTTTGCAATATCTACTCAAAAAAGAAACAAATTGGCTTCATCCTGGGCTCATTCCATACAGAATTTTGAGAACATTCAACCCTTGAGAGAGAACATTTTTCAGCTCTGAAATAATTGAAATTGAGAGAACTTTGTCAGTCATCATAACAAAAGGTTTCCGGAAACTTTTGACCGGCATTTTAGTCAAATAGCAGTGATAATGATTGCGTTCACATCTGAGAAAAATGTTGTAATTAATCTATAATTATTTATCATATTGATAGATTTGATTCATGCATTGTTAGTGTTGTAACGTATTTTTTTGTAAGCGAGTAATAATTTTTGAAAATACGTGAAAATGTGTGAACATTTTAAAATGAATTAAGCCGTGAAATTATTTATTAAATGTTAATTAGAGAAAACCACTGCGACGTGATATGGTTAAAGTTTGTTACCTATGATGAATTTTTGGGGGAAACAAAGATTAATACTAACTTTTAATACGGCATTCAGTGAAATGGTTTAAACAAATTTATTCCACTAGATACTTTGAAAAGCACACAACTTTTCAAATTCGGGTATTTTCGACTGTACATTAAAAAAAAAGTTTTCTCTTAGAAAAGTAGTCGACTTATCGATTACCTTTTGTGATTTTAAAATCCAACAAAAATGCAGTACTACAATGAAGTACAGTGAATGAATGAGTTATATAAATTTAGAAATAATGTATATCACTAACATTAAATTCGATTGAAACTTGTGATTAATTTTACTTGTTTGAGGTATGGAATAAGGGTTGCATTTCAGGTTCAAGGAAAAGCAGTAACGATACATTGACTGCTTCCTTGAGAATTTGTGAGTGATAGATATAAGTATGAATGGAGGAGTTGAATGACGAAGAGATAGAGAAGCAGATAAGGAAGTTGAAAAGGTCAAAAGCAGCAGGGTTGGATGGGGTGGGGAGCTAAGCATGGCTGTTTAGTATACAAGAGGTTAGGGAGAGGCTGAAGGAGGTAGTGAAGAAAGTATGCAGGGGCGAGGGATTCCCAGGAGGGTGGAGAGAAGGGTTAATAGTGCCACTGTATAAGAAAGGAGATAGAGATAGGCAGGAAAATTATAGAGGGATCACGCTAATGAATACAACGTATAAAGTATACGCGATGGTGGTGGCAGAGAGACTGCGGAAGGATGTCGAGGGGAAAGGAATATTGCCGGAGACGCAGGCGGGATGTATGGCGGGTAGGAGTACTATCGACAATATCTGCGTTCTGCAGCACGTGGTGGATAGTAAATTAGCGAAGAAGGGGAAGAGAGTGTACGCGTTTTTTGTGGATCTCAAAGGAGCGTTTCCGTCGGTGAATAGGGGGAGGTTGTGGGAGGCGATGGAGGATAGGGGAGTGGAGAGGGGCCTGATCGAGAGGGTAAGGGAGATATATAAGGAGATCAAAGATAAGGTAAGAGGAGGGGAGGGAATTTCAGGGGGATTCTGGATGGATAGGTGTTTAAGGCAAGGGTGTCCTCTGAGCCCAACGCTGTTTGCGATTTCAATTGCGGATATGGAAAGTAAGCTGGAGGCTGGGGTGGTAGGAGGAGTCAGGATAGAAGGGGTTAGAACTTGGTCACTAGCGTATGCAGATGACATACTGTTGCTGGAATGGACTGCAGATGGATGAAGTGAGAAGGATGCACGAGGAAGGAAGGAAGGTTCATGACTTCGTTAAGCAAAATGGCATGGAGAGAGAGAAGACAGAGGGGGAAGAGAGAATAAGAGAGTTAAGGTTTAACGGGAACTATGTGTGGATTATGCCAAGGACAAGAGCGCAATATTTATGTGAGAAAGGAGAGAAAGGAAGTCAGGAGCTGATAGCGAGGATGAGGTGTGGGTGCATGGAGGGTTTCAATAGGTTCTGGCTCTCACGGGAGAATAGGATGTGTGAACTGTGTGGAACGGGGGATGCAAGAGTGGAGCACTGGTTGGAGGAGTGCGTGGAGGTAGAAAGAAGTGAGATAAGCATGGAGGTATTGTTGCATGAAAAGAGGGAAAAAAAGGCAGTAGCAAGAGTGAAGGGAGTGTTGGGTAAGATGGAGATGAAGAGAAGGAAGGAGGAAGAGGAATGGAGACGGAAAGATTGTAAATAGGAGAGAAAGTAGAAATAAGTAACATGTAGATATTGTAAATAGTAGATAAGTAGTAGGTATTAGAGCGAAAACAGAGGTTGGCAAGCGAGGCCATGCGAAAAAGTAGGGACATGCGTGCGAGGCGAGGCGAAGCGAGGAAGGCAAGGCGATACGAGCGTGCGGCTTAGAGATAAGGAATGGATGGATGTTAGTCTTTAAGGGTTAGTTGTAAGAAAATTCTGCAAAAATGGAAGTGTAAGCAAGTCAATTTTTTAAGGCCAGCAGGCTGAGCAAGAAAAAAACGTTTTTTTATAAGTGTGAATAATTTATTCGTGCAGGTGGAGTTTTTTTTAAATTTTATATTCTGAAAGACGCTGATTTTTTGCCATAAGAGGTGAATGCGTTTGCGGGAGAAGTACTCCCGAGAAAATAGTATGCAAGAGAAGGAGACCAGCACCGGAAGCGGTGCATCAAAAGAAGAGTCGTTTGTCTTCTATCACACCATGCATTTTTTGCAGCGTTTCTCCCATAGAAGAAAGTAAGTATCCTACATCCAGTTTCTTTTATTCTTCAAAATATTGCTTCGCACATTAACTTTTTTTCTTTTCTGCAGAACGATGACTAACATGAAGACTTTGAAGAAAAACTTCACTTCTGTCCCGAGATCTCACCTGCGAGGTTCTAGGCATTTGAAGTCCCCGAAGTGGGTCAAGTGGAATGTTCCATTGATTAATCCTTCACGACCTTCACCTCCAGAATCACCCTCTCCGCTACCTCGATTATTTCCTAACCCTTTGGACGATTCCTGCGCGGAGGCATAATTTAGAAAGGAAGATTTGCCAAGTGAAGAAATGCCGATAGGGTTCGTAGACTTGTACAATTTCTAAAATTAATTCCTAGCAAAACTTGGAAATAGTTCGTACTTTGCATTATTAATATTTTGCTTTTCTACAGGAGTACGGACTGTGAATTCCGCCTTGAGCGTTGACGCGCATCTGCCTCGTTTACATCCACAATCACCCGTAATGAGCGACCATGCTCAGCTGCGTCTGTCACAATCGCGACCACCCGCAATGAGCGACCATGGTCATCATCATCGAGCTCATCCGCAACCACACTATCGTGAGAAGCTCCTGAAAAAATGTTACAAACCGGCAGGGAAAGGTGCATTTAAAGGGCAATCTTTACCTTGCCAACCTTAAAAATATATCGTCGGCCCTCTTAAACAGATTTTCCTACGCGGGCGACACCATCTCATAACACTTTTAACACAGAGTTGAAGAGAGAAGTGTCTCTTTGCCAGTTGATTTCAACCACAATAGGAGACTGGACAGAACAGATGAAGGAAGAGTTTCAACGAGATGTTCTCACATCAATGATGTGAAGAAAAATCTAAAGACTTGTTATAGGCCAACGGTCCTATATTTGGCAACCACTGCTCAGAGTGATTTGGTCACGTAATTTCCCAACTGGATTTTCAAAAAGAAACTCAAGTGGAAAATTTTACGACTAAATCACTTTACACTTTTGTTTTGCTCAAGACGAGCTTGCTTTCACCCATTTGAGTATTGCTTACGAATACGGGTGATAGAGAGTCCTTGAACGAGTCCACCGCTTTTGTTACGGGCCTCGAAACGACGCGCCAAGTAAGCAGCTGTTCGCCGGGTTTTCCCCGGGACAGAAAAACAAGTCGTCCGTCACGTACGCCTAAAAGCGTAAACAGGCCGGTAGGCACGTACGCCGAAAATGTAAACAAGCCGTCGGCACGTACGCCGGCCACGCTATCTGCTATCCTTGTGTAACCTGTGCGCGTCGTACCCAGAAGATCTCAACGCTCTCGCGTCCCGTAATATTTTTCCAAACATTCTCATTTGAACATAAATAAAAATGGGAAAAATATTTTACAATTATTACTATGTTTTACTCTCTATCGACTACGTAAATTTCACCATGGATATTGATTTTATTCATGTAAATTAGCATTTTTGTTTGTTAACATATTTGTATACTGGAAAGGACTCTGCCTAGGGTTCAATTTTAGGACTTATATTTTTTTTAAATATGAATTTTAATAATAATTCTCTTGTGATTTATGCATATTTAATGTAAATGGAAATAATTGATAATACTCGTTATAGCTTAGTTTTACGAATAATAGATCTAAGATAGCTAGAGTAGTTTCAGTTTTGCAGGATGAAAATTTAGAATAGTAGGGATTTTTAGGATTTATTTAATTTTAGTGCTATTAAATTTTACTATTTTTAATGTTAATTTAAAGTTGCAAAATATCTTTGTAAATAGCAAAAGGTGTGCGAGAGCGACGGCAGGCAGCACGGAGTACGGTGTCCCCACCGCTCCGTTGCGATTCTAATTTCGAGCGTCTCAGCCAATCAGCGAGTCAGCTGCCGCTCCCTGCCTCGCTCTAGCTCGCACCCCTCTTGCGTATATAAGCCAGTGTACGAGCAGTTCTCGTCACTTGGCGACTTGCGACCTCTCCAGTTGGCAATGCGGGTATCTAGCAACGCACGGGGCACCTACCTTCCAACTCCGCCAGGTCAACTCCTGACCGGCCCCGCAGTAGCGCCTGACTAGCGCCACACCAGTACCTGGCCAGCGCCCCATCTGCGCCTGACCAGACTTCCAACCTTAACTGACTAGGACATTCGTACTTCACACACATCACAACACACCTGTGATTAAGTCGGTCACCCACAAAACCGGCTTACATCAGACTGTTTCTTTACTGTTCAAGTGTTCCGTGGAAAATACCTCTTGCTCTTTTACGATATGTTGTATCGTTTTGATTATATGAAGATTTATTTAGAAATTATGTTTCTCACAACGTTGACATTATTTTAATGAAGGATTACAAATATTTATGGGTGGCATTCGACGCAAAAATTAGGGGAAGTATTTTTTAAACGTTCAATGCAAATGCTGACAATTTTCGGTATATTTGAATTGGAACTTATTTGAATCATAATTGAAAAAAATTATCCATTTCCGAGAAATCGAATGTGGAAATTCACAATCTCAAAGTATTGAAACAGGCTCGGTTGAGGATCACGATAAAAGGTGCAATTCTCAGTTCATACAAAGAAGCAAAGTATGTGTTTCTATATAAACAAACAATAATAATTTCAAAGAATATTGTTCTGATTGCAAGGGTAAAAGTAAGGTAAGAAAACCTTATAAAAGCGGATTTTTGTAGCAAATGAAGATTTCAGATTGGAATTTCATGGGTACTTTGATGCCTTGGAGGGGGGTGTGTCCAAGTATCATTCTCCATTTTAAGAATAATGGAAAAAAAGTATCACGCGGGGTCGGAAGGGTCAGAAGCTCCTGAAAAATGTATCACGTATTTTGTGAATGGCCCCACAGATTCAATATTTCATTTTCATGAGGGAAAAAAGCGCTCTGGAGATTCAAATTCCAAGGCAATTGCAGAACAATCTGTTATTTGGAGGCATCGCGATTCTTGCCTCTCTTAACATAGTCGTACTGCCATGGAACTATACTAGCTGGAGTTACGAAGTAATCAGCGAGAATTTTACGATTGTTTTACACAATTGTTGTAGATTTGTGCGTTAAAGTAGGGCAATATCTTTGAAGGCAGGTATGACTTCTCGCCCCCATGATCCGGGAACGAGATTTACTGCAGCATCATCTTTGTTCATGAAAGTGGGAGGACAGTACATATTAATTGGTTGTTGATAAATTCGCCATCGTGCCGACAAATATAAAAACTAGTAGCATACTTACCTGTAATTCAAGACTTTCTACGTTTCTTGTAGCAGCTTGCTGGAGAAGTGACCCATCATTCGAGGACCTATTGGGAAACCGGTCAGACACAGTGAGCAGTACAATGCTGGGTGTCTTCTTGTAATTGAAGAACAGGCTTCCTGACTTTGCTGGCGCTTTGATTTGCACGTGCTTCCCGTCAATTACCCTAAGGTACAGAAGAAAATTCGGGTTCTTCAGGAAACCGTCACATATAGTTTTCCACTGCTCCTCTGTTGGTTGCCTCAGGTCTAGTGGCTGCAATATCTTTAGCTTCAGAACTCAAATAACGCAAGCTCTACAAAAAAAAGGTTGTCTTCCCCAGAATTTAGAATATGGTCCGTTTGGCTCCATGACGTCAGATTTCGTCCCAAACTTCAAAAAACATGAAAATCGCTGATTTCAGGTGAAACATGATTCGTACCTATGAAAAGTGACCATATCCTATGTTTTCCAGGTCGCTGAGTACGAATCCAAAGTGGTTGTGGTTCTGTGAGGTCACGCTTCGTCCCTTACCTAAAAAAGACAGTGAATTGGTAATTTTATGTAAAACTTCGGGAAAACTCTTAACCCAACAGACAAGACTCGCCACTCGTACAATTCCTCTTTCAACGAAAATTGAAAGTTATTCGGATATCAGTTGATGCCGTTGACAGCATTGTCCAGACAACAACCGTACGAACCAGCAATTCGCGCGTTCTCGCACTGCATAATTGTATTTTTGGATATCAGATCATGCATGCATTTTTGTTATTTTCTCTTAGTATGATCTTTTAGCTTGAACGAGTGACAAAATCCTGCTACTCCGACAGATTTTGTGCATGATGGAAACTGCCCTAAAAAGGGATATGTGTAATGATTCGTATCACTATCTGTTGGAGTAACGGAGTCAATAGGAGCGTACGGCCTTAGGGGGCATTAGGATGTGAGGAAGAAGTCGTAGTGTATCCGACGACGAGCTGACTTTATACTCGTCAAACACGGAAAGCCCTCATACTTAGCCCTGGGAATGTATGAGGGTTATCATCCCCAGTACGGCAGACCCGCCTCAAAACATCATTTCAACGGAGACCCTATATCATTCTGTTATGTATGCAGTGAAATCTATCCACCAAACACTCTTAGAACAACTTCTGAGAAAAGCAGAAGGATTTACGAAGATTGTTATAATCTCACAGTTGCCGATCAGGATAAAGCATGCCACATAAAATATGCGAGAATTGTAGATCACATCTGACTAATTGGCATAAAAGTAAAAATATTGAAGATCTAAAATTCGAAAGTCCAACTTCATGGTCGGAAACCACTTGTGAAGGGGATTGCTATTTCTGCAAGAAAAATGTGACTGAATTCAACGAAAAATGAAAAAAGCATTGCTTACGTGGATGTTTCAACAGTAAAGAGATCCAACAAGGTGCACAAAAAAGTTGAGCAAGATATTGAAGGAATTGAATGTATTTCTTTTCTAGAGAGCTTAAAGATCCAAAAAGACGATAGCGATGAAGAATGCTGCAGTGAATCTGACAGTGTACAACTATTTTCAAAAGAAGAATTGAATGATCTCTTCAATGATTCAGGAATATCCAAAGAAACAAGTGAGTGCTTGGTTTCTACACTCAAAAAGAAAAACTTGGTGGAAAAAAATTTGAGAGCAACTGACTATAGGAATAGGGAGAGAGATTTCAGGAAATACTTCACAAAAGAAACAGAAGCTTCATTAGTTCACTGTCACTATATAAATAAATAGATGAATACATTGAAACCAGGGTTTTACAGAGCCATCAAATGGAGACTATTCATAGATCCTGTTATCTGCCTTCGTGTTTAATGGTTAGTGGGGGGGGGATGTTCCGTGTCTGGATATAACGATGAGGATGACGTTCGTCCTTCCTTAAGCACCCCCTTAATATGGAGGACGGGGCGGAGCGGAAGACAGAGAGAGAGAGAAAGAGGGAAATTTGGAAGGAACGAGAGATAGGGTCGATGAAGGCTGGAATGAAAACGGTCCCTGTCTCGTTTGACTGGTTCGACTGAGGAGGTCGGGGCGTCGTGTTCCCCATTGATCTACATGCGAGTCATGCGTCAAGTTGACCCATACCCTGGGAAAGGTTGCGCTGGCTAGTGGGCGGCGGTTGGTTGACCCGTCTAATATCCCCCTTTACGAAACGCTGCGAAGCGGCGAGACCGTCCATCAGTTCATAGGATAGGAAGAGAGAGAGAGAAATGTGGTCGCCTAGCGGGGCATTCGCTTGTAAATTTTCTGTGGGGTGGAGGGGGGAGAGGAAGAGGGGTAGGCTGTATTTATAGGCCCGAGGACCTAGATGGGAAGCTACGTAAGCGAGCTGACCAAGCCGAAGGGGATGGGCTTGTGAGTACTCGCGAGATAAAACAACGATGCCCGTACGATTAAAAATTTTAAAGTCCGTCCTGAGGAGTCGACACCCCGGAACCGTTTCGTAGGTGGAGAATGTAGCAATGATGGAGAGAACGTCTCCGGCGTTTGATCAGCACATGGAAGGAGGACGTCGTCGCCCGACCTCGAGTATGCGGCGATTGTTGACGGCCGTGCAGGAGTTTTGATACGAGATTCCTCGGCACTGACCGTGGAAGAAGTTGTTTTAGGGATACCTGGCGATGATGAGCGATCTTCCTCCGCCTTAAGAGGGGATCCCAAATACGGAGAGACCCGTACCAGAATAAACTCGCTCGGCGACGGCAATGGTAGAGATGGGAGTACTCGAAGTTCCCAGGGGCGCGATGGAGAATCGAAGCAGTCGACGAAGTTTGTCGAGCTGCTGGCGGTGGCTTCAGGTGATTGAGTTCCGCGACTGATGTTAGTGGGCGGAAACACGTGTCGCGGCGCGTGAAAGAAACTCGGTACTTTAAATGAGAGAGATACAGCTCGGCTGGTCACGGGCTTCTTTTTCACGGGTCGCAAGTTCCCTCCCTTCCCCGACGAATGTTCAAAAGATTCTAGGCCTCCTCTTGTAATAATCCCGGAGCCTCCGGGTAGTAGGCCGGAACGGCGGCCCGACGCGCGAGTTCTTTCGCGTTCCGTCTTTCACGCTCCTCCGCAGCCCGACGTTCCCACTCTTCCGCGGTCCGACGTTCTCGTTCCTCGGCCATTCGATGCACCCATTCCGCGGCGGCGCGGCACACTCGTTCTTCGTAGGCCCGACATCGTTCAGTGGCCAGACGTTCGCGTTCCTGACGTAACCGGCAGCCCCGCGTACGTTTGTTTCTCACCCTATGACATAAAGAGGGTTTTCAGTGCGAAACTTAAGGTGCGTTAAACAATCACGGTCCCCGTATCCCGCGGCGACAAACGAGAACCCGAGAAATCCGAGAATGAGAAAGAATAGGTTAAAGATCACGAAGAAAATATTAATCAATTATCCGGACGTGCGATGGCCGAACATGAGAGTCTCACGGGTATAGAATTGCTTTCTAATAACTGATAAAGCTAACCTAAAAAGGCAAGCACTGCTGTCACGAGAAGGAATATTATTTAAGATACAGTGGACCAGTGCTAAACAGGCCAATGCCGTGCACCCTAAACAGAAAAACCATGAGGAACTAACACTTTATTTAAACGTAGGAAACACTTCGGTATATCACAATCGCTCGTCCCAAATCCCCATAAATCCTCTCAAGCGCGACTGGCCCGCGATCCCTCTTGATAAGATGACGAAGCGATGACACAAAACGCGCAAGAAACCGTAAGCGAAGCGCGAGTACGATCCTCAAACGCGAAAAGTAATGAGAGAAATCGAAGAAGTTAGTGAGGTTTTGGTAAATTAAATTGAAGCTGAAGGCTTTTATTTTGAGGTATATTTATTTAAGACTGGAGAGATCAAGTTGGCACGACCGATCTACCGGAAAATCGTACAAGGACTAACTTGAGCTTGTCGCTCTCGACACAAGCCGGTCGGGCACGGAGCTCTCTGTAGTAATAGGAGCGGCGGCGAGCCCGCCGATTGGTTGAAAGATCGGCAACGACGTCGCAAGCAAGCAGTGGGGACTGCCACCCATGTCCTACTACCTCAGCCTCCGCGCGCCGGCACCATGCTGAACCTAAAACTACTTATTTTCTAACAAACTATAACTAATAATTAAAAATATTAATTATTATACTTAATTATTAAAATTTAGATGGGTTAATGCATTCTATCCCAGATTCACTTCTCCGCAAGGACCATAAAGCTGTCCTGTAAAAAGAAAACTACAATAGGCTAAAAACCCTAACAAATATAATTAATTATAGTGGTTTGATTGATGTACGTATAAACTTGAATGCATGTCTACACGTACATCAATCGATTATTATTGTTTATGTTTTTTCCAGGGGGATTTTGTAGTTATTTTATCATTAAAATTGTTTCCTGTAATTTTTAATGATTGCCTAAACAATTCAACATCTGAATTTTTATTTTCATTTATTTGCTTACAATATTGATACGTCCCGCCAGAGTTCGGATTTTTCTAGGATTTTCTTAACGTTCTGGGAAGCAAAAATAACTTCCGAAAATGTTCGTCAAATATGCTGGTTGAGCTCCCCGGCACCTATGCGTCAGAGAGAGAGAAGGGAAGTGAGAGTAGAGAAAGTAAGCTAGTGTTAATGGGAGGGAAAAAGCCAGCATGAGTAAGAGAGAGACGTACACCGGTGTACGTGCTCGGCGTGCCGCCGCATGTTTTCAAAGGGAGCGTAGACATGACGAAAGCACATGAGCGTCAGCTTTTTGCATGCGGCCGAGAAATTTTCCGGCACTTACAGGCCCCTCAAGACGGGACGGAAGGATCTGGACAATGCAATGACTCACTTAGGGTGAGCAACCTCGTCGTTTTGAAACAGTGGTCGGCATGTTCTTGACCAAGTCAGGCTACCCGGACCGGCCTGGCCAACGACCTACTTTCTGGTCAGGTACCTGCGAGCTTGGACAGATCTACCCTTCGTTCAGGGCTCCTTTGTTGGAAAATGGCAAAAAAATTTGAAATAAAAAATTTTTTGATTCTGCAATTCGCGATTTAAAAGTAATATATTGGGAATCTACGTATTTTTCCGATTCCAACGACATGGAATTTGTCTATAAAGGTTGAAAATTTTATAAGTATTTAGTATTAAATTGATTTAATTGAATATTTAGCTGCAGTTTTTTGATAATAAACTACTTCAAATTTTCAACTTCCTGCTGGAGTAAGCTCACCCACACTGAAGTCCGTGAATAGAATGGAAAGTAGCAAAAAGAACTGAGCCGGGACGGGTCTGACCATACCTGAAAAGTGAGCAAAAAGTTTTCTGACCACTGCTTTGAAACACCGTAAAATCATCAATTTGTCACGTAGGACGTTCACTCAAATTGCCTCTCGAAAACTTGAGTGAAATGTCACGTAGACAATTGCTTGGATTTTCCAGGTTTCTCAGTTTATCTATCTGGCATACAATAATTCCTGTAAGAGAGCTTTGAAAACTTTTTTGCTTCACAATACGAGTGTTTCTGCTCCCACGCCAGTAGCACATTCGACTACGTTGAAGAAGAATTACGAAAATATCAAGTTGGTATTTGATAAATTGAAATATTCAGAACACAATTGACGCATTTGTGGGGTTTTCAAAATATTGGGAATAATTCTGGGCCAGCAATCATGTAACGTCAAACACCCATGTTTCCTACGTTTGTAAGATAGTAGAGACCGATCTAATCATTATAAAAAGTTTCATTGGCCAGCCAGTGAAACTTTTGATCCAGGATTAAAGAGTGTCATCAAACTCCCACTGGTGGATCGGGCGAGAGTTTCATTGTCATCTCTGCACACAAGACTGGGCATAGGGAAGCAGTTTGTATCAGCATTAGAAGAAGAAGATAGCTGTTTTATATATCTTCAAGGGCAGTTTCCAGAACTATCGGATGCAAAACTAAAAGCAGGAATATTCGATGGACCTCAAATCCGGAAAATGTTAAGGGTTCAGAATGTCGTCACAACTATGAACAAAGTGAAAAAAAGCTTGGTTAAGCCTACAGAGAGTAGCTGAAAACTTTTTAGGGAACCACAAGAGTGCTAATTACAAAAGAATCATGAGGAGTATGATACAAAACTGCGTTAAAATGGGATGTAACATGAGTTTGAAGATACATGTGTGGAATTCCCATACTGACTACCTCCCAATGAATTTGGGCGATTACAGTGAAGAGAATGGGGAAAGATTCCATCAAGATCACGCATTCTTACCATAATGGCACAAGATTTAACATCATATTTTCGTAATTTTGTTCCGTTCAAGTTAAGATTGGAAACATCAATGACTCGTTTGAACGATTATCGGGACTCGAGGTGAAAACGTCAACAACCTCTTAATACCGAAGTCTAGACTTAAGGCTGAAATATGACTCATTAACAATGGAATAGGGCAGAGACAATTCTTTGCAGAAATTCAATAAGATATAGGTAAGGTGGTTGTTAATGACTTAGGCAAGCCTCATGCTTTAAAAAAGGCGCAGGTCAAGTTCGCAAAGTGTAGCTGGTTCATTGCTGCCGCACTAACAAGCCTAACCATAGGCGGCACCGTGAATCCTCTACTTATGATCAAAAAGTACCCGGAATTGTTTAAGAAAACGAAAACGGTTTAATTGTTCATCGATGTTCATGTTATTCCCTTCAAAGTAATCTCAAATGGAAGCAATACACATATTTTAACACTTCCTTCAATCTGCAAAACACTTTTCATAGGCCGATTTTGGAATCGCCTCCAGCTCCTTCTGCGAATTCTCATTCATCGCCTCAATCATCTCAAAATGCCTTCCATGAAGGGTGTTAACTTGGGTCGTGGGAATAGAAAAAAGTAACAAGGAGCCATGTCAGGTGAACACGGAGCTTGCGGGACTGTATGAACGTTGTTTTTGGTGAAATAATCGCGTAGAAGATGAGATGTGTGAGCCGGCGCGGCTGCCTGTTTCGGCACAAGCCGCGCTTCAACGTGTCTGATGCCCAAGACATCGTGCATACCGCTCTGGACCGAGCCGAACAAGACGCTAATATTTGCTTTTTCGATTTTTCGTCGGTCACAGAGGTAGATGGACGACCGGAACGAGGCAAATCATCAACCGCAGTATGGCCCACTTTGAGCTCTTTATATCACTCGTGCGCTTGTGTTTTCGACATTGTCGAGTCCCCGTAGGCTACCGTTAACATTTTCAACGCTTCTGTACATGATATTTTGTTAGAAACACAATATTTCAGGCAAAATCTTTACTCAAAAAAATTCGACATTGCGAAATTCGCAGAACACAACAAACAATGACTTGTTTGAAAAGCTATCACGCACAAACTCTCGACAAATGGCGCTCAAACAGATGTTTGAGCACCAGATAACAGATGTACCAACCTAGAAAAAAAATGTTTTGACAATATCTCAAGCGCGGTTTGTTTGAATGAGAAATTCCCGGTAATTTTTGACCATAAGGTATGTTGAGTAGGGCGGTTAGAAAAAACATTGCAATAAATGCGTCGCCCTACTCATTATTTCGTTACAAAACAAAAAAGTGGTGTTTCTATTTTCATGTAGCCTACAATATTTGTCGGTCTAACTTCAAAAAATCGAAAATGTCTTTTTTTCTACCACCATAATCTGCGCTTCCTAGCAGTCCGGACATATAGCCTGTGTAGGAAGGAGTCCATCACTTTGTCCATGGTAATGTTGTGGACGAGATATTCCGTGAACGAAGGATATCCGTCACGTAACGAGCCAGCTTCTTAGCTGTGTTACCTCAGCTATGTTACGTTAGGCTGCACAGTTTGCATCTGATTTCGCTGATTTCGTCCTCAATTCTCCTCTTCCATGGCGGATAATTTCCACCTTTCTGAAAGGCGGTGTTATTACTCGGAGGTCTAGATTTTAATCTTATCTTCCTGCTGGTGGCAACTGCTGCGCAATATACAAGCGTTTGTACATGTGTAATACATAGATAGTGGTTCAATAAGGTATAATATCAACACCTTGATGTAAAGATAGCCCATCAATGCCAATAAGTCCTTTGTGATCTGAAGTTTTGGTAGAAAGGTTCCTAAAGTTGTTTCTATATCCCGAAATTCCAATAGAGCGCGTTTGAAAGTCCCTTAAAGATGCTTACAATTTTCTGAGACTTCGGTACTGCTTGTATTCTTATTCGCTTATTGTAGTTCAAAACTGGGCTTTGTTTTGCCTCCTGTACGTCCATAAAGACGTACATTCCGTCAGTCTCAGCGTCTTGGCCTACAACTTCAGCAAGCTCCTGTACAGCTGGATCATCTGGAGTTTCACCATTTGAGGGGAATGGATACTTGCCTTCTGATGGTTTCATTTTCAACTTTAGGCAGTTCATTAATGAAGATTGAGCATTTATGGCATGATAGATGTTGTTCGTTTATTCTCTCTGCCAAGTAGGGGCACATATTAAAGAAAGTTGCTTTATGGGGAGAAGATTGTTTTGTGCAATAGCTTGAGTTCTGTGGAGTAAATCACGTCTTTTGACATGCGACAGCTCAGGGTAATTTTCATATCATTTTTCTAACATCAAGAGACCGTTTCTCTTTCCGTCGACGGTGCTTTATTTTTCTTGG
This sequence comes from Andricus quercusramuli, assembly GCA_932178445.1. Classification (NCBI taxonomy): domain Eukaryota; kingdom Metazoa; phylum Arthropoda; class Insecta; order Hymenoptera; family Cynipidae; genus Andricus; species Andricus quercusramuli. The sequence goes on from CAKNXH010001594.1 coordinate 328,035, forward strand.
CTTCGTATTAGGAGCACATCACCGATTCGTCGTATTGAGGTATCCAAAGGAGCACTCCAGTGGCACTCTCGAATAAGTTCTCAACTGGTGGTCTCGTTTGCGGCTTGCCACTTGCAGGTGATATTCTGCTCAGACAATTATTATAAATATGTTATATGGTTGGAGGTGATGTAGCGTATTCATAAGTATCACAATTACCTTCTCATTGTTCAAATGAAGTTGAAAATGTTACACAATCACGTTTTTGCATTAAACTTTTCTGTCTATCACTATTCCCATTTTTATAAAAAAACTGTCCTAATATATGTGATGCAGCCGTAATAAAATGATTGTATTTTCACTAAGTAAAATCATACCCCAGTTCCGTGCCGGGCTTGGGTCTGTTCGGCACAGAATAGAAGTCTTTTTTCATGTCAACACTCCGGACCGCTTTATGTAGTCTCTGAACTTAAGAGAGTATGGTGCACTGACTATTCATGCATATAGGCCGTCAAGGGACGCTCAGGGAGGAGACAGAAGCAGTCAAGCGTAGCCGGTACAACATTGGAGCGCAGAGATTCGGAGAATGAGTCTACTAATATGCAAAAACTCGAAAATTAACAAAATTATGTCCGCTTTTCTGAAACTTAATATTTTATTATTTCCTTTAAGAAATATGCGGAAAACGAAGAAAATCCAAAATTAACATTGTTCCATGTGAACAGTTCGACAAAAAGCACCCCACTAAAATGTGCAGACAGGACACCTCCTCGCAGTGACGGTGAGTCCCTGGATTACGGCTTTGATGCTGTCATGGCAGGCGCATGCAAGCGTTTTACGATGCAGAGGGTCGGATCCTCAGGATTCGGATTTAGCGACCTCAAAAACATATAATACACATGGTCTGACCTCCAGACCCGAAAAAAATTTCATGAGATTTTTTGAGGTTATGTCAGAAACCTCACGTGCTGTGGGGGGTCTCAGACCTCTGATTTGGATTCAGCGACCCCAAAAACATATAGTAAACATGGTCTGACCTCGAGAGCGCCAAAAAAGTATTTTTATCAGGTTTTTTGAGGTTGTGTCAGAACCCTGATGTACTGGGTTTTTGTGGACCTCCGATTCGAATTCAGCGACCTCAAGAACATACAGTAAACATGGTCTGGCCTCCAGACCCGAAAAATGATTTTTTTTTTGTGGCTGTGTAATCTGAAGGAGGGATGGCTACGAAAATTTGATTAAGTAGCGATAAATTGAAACCATGTCCAGGAGCCTACAAACTGCGATCAAAATTACCATTGCTATCCAACGCAAAATGCCATACCTGGAAAGCTTATGAATACAGTTTTTTCTGATTGATTTTGAAATATAAGATTCTGATGAAACTATAGAAGAATGTTAATCTAATAGTATTCTTTGATACATCCAAAGATAAAATTACTTTTAAAGTAAAAATTATTGTTAACGTACTTTCTATATATAAACTAGTGCAATTTCACTAAATACTAATGAAATTCTACTAATTTAATTAAGAAAATTGATCCAGTAAAAATAAGTAGAAAATTTCCATAAATTTGATAGCGGAAAGCTACAAATTGTTTCGTGGAAATATATGAATTTATTTAGACCTGTACATGTGAGATTCATTAAAAAAAGTTTATAGAAACGAGAAACATGAGAAATAGAAGAGTGTATTAAAAGATGATTGCGTAACCTTTTCAGCTTCACTGAAATGATATAACGGCAATAGTGTGAAACTTGTCAGTGCAGGCTTAATCACCTGAACTTTAATCATATTTCATCACCTCGACCAACACAACGTTCTTACAAGTTCCTGGCTAAAATAAAAACACAAGAATTATTTAAACACCTAATCTATTTCACCTTACTTTATTCACTTTACAAATAATCTCTTTAGTGCTTGTGCACTCACAGCAAATCACAGACACAATCAAATTATATAAAACACAAAATCACGTTCATGATAAACATCATGTCCATGATTTTATTTGGAAACACATGAAAGAAAATTCCCTGGTTGATCAGCAGCTAAAAACCACGACAGTAATAATTAATATTTTTCTAAATCGACTTTAGTAAAATAAACTTGCGATTTTGTTAATATTGCATACATGCTAATAATTTTGTTAATTTAATTGTACTTTGTTGAAATCGCAAAAATTTGAAAATTTCTGCAGGCCCGATTTGGTAAGGTGGAATTTCGGGAAAGAGCGCGGTGGCTCGGTACTGTTTGAAGCGATTTGTCCTGTTTGACTTGCAGCTTTTGGCAGCTTCCTGATTCTCAGGCATTGGTTTTAACTATTTTTCCCGCACTGATTTTCTATCCCAATCTGGTCCTGTGAATTATGATTGCATTACTTAATTCAAACTTGTTTCTCAATGAATTTCAAAAAGTTGAAGCATTTAAAACTAATTACTACAAGTTCAATTTGCCTTATTTTAGAGCGCTCACCTCGATAAATGAATAACTGTGCATTATAAATTTTGTGATTGACAAAATTATCACAATCAAAATTTAAACACCGAAGAAAATCCTGAAAAATTAAAGTCAAGGTGACGCTTAGTATTTTTTTCTACTGAAAATTGTACTTATTTTGAAGAAGTCAAAATATCTTGTGGTAATGCAACATGCCTAGTATTGTCGTACTTATTGTCGACAACTATTTTATAAATCAGGAAAATGACGAGTTCTCTACAGCCCAAATGGTTGCAGATTTTTCAATGAAACTCTTTGTGTCTGTGAAAGGTTAAAAAAAACTCCCCCAAAAAATGTCTAAAGATATTTGGTTACGGGAATAGTTTCCTACTGATATAACAGTCGTTATCTGTGCTGATACGGTAATCAGAAAATCTCCTACCAAGTTCTATCGATTAAGAATAAAGAATTAATCCCCTTAAAAAATGGAGTGAATATTTCAACATGGCCATGTTTCTAATGATGTATCAAAACGCGATTTTGGGATTGAAATCTTTAATCTGAAATAACTTTTTATACACAGCTCGCATAGAGTAGGGATGGGCGATTCTGGATCGATTCTTCAAAGATCGATATTTTTCACTCAAAAGATCGATCTTTTGAATCGATTCTTTACCCCCAGAATCGAAGAAGCCATTCTTTCATTTTTATTTATTTATCTGTCCGTCCTATAGTTTCGTGACCACGTTTTGTAATTTTTGTTACTACAGAACAATACTTATATTACGATAATAAAACTACGAAAAATTTACACATCAATCTGTTGTTTTATCATAGCTCATGTTTTTCATGTACCTGTAGTTCCGAATGTTCAAATGAATGAAACATTTTCCCCGTTTCTATTCTACACATAAACATTATTCTGAATGCAATTTAAAATCTGCATCGTAATTACTTTTCAATAATAAATTATTTCCAATGTAAATGAACAAACATTCAGGCATTTTTCCTGGTTTACAAAGTTTTTTGAGAAAAAGGGAATAAACAGTGCCTAATTGTCGATCTTTAATCATTTTATTTGAAATCGAATATATTTAATGATTTATAGGTAAATATAAACGATTTAGGACATTTTTACATCGATCTTAAAAGATCGATTCTTCTGAATCGATCTTAATAAATTTGATCCTGGATGGATTCATGAATCGATCATTTCGAGAGAATCGCCCATCTCTAGCATAGAGCGAGACTCTTTTATTGGTAGATTTAAAACACTCTCGCAGACGACATTTATTCATTCAGTAGTCAAACATAGTAAAATTCTAATAAATAGCTATTAGACCTTAGATTAAGAGAGAGGGAGAAGATAGCCTCACCGCGGCGAAAGAAGGTACTGCGTGAAGTTGCGTTAGGGATCGTCCATATATTACGTAAGACGTTTTTCTTTTGTTTAAATAAAGACGAGAATACAATTGCTGTGAAGTTGAGAAGGATACAACGATATAAACAAATGAAAAAAATCTTACGTAATATATGGACGATCCCTTAGCAGTGACGTGTGTAAAAGGGCCAAGGCGGCAGGGCGAGTAGAGCCGAGAGTCTCGAGTACAGCGCCCGCGAAGCTCGGCGCGCGCATCTCCCTCCATCGATTTTCTGCACTCTACGCGACTCCCACGAAACGCCCACGCAGCCTCCCCGTTAACAGAGCGCTGTTTAAAAATTAGTTCATTTGCGTTTAATTGTTCCTCGTCGGTGATTGAAGATTGTTACGCGTTGGCGTTGTTCTACTTCTATTGATTGCTCTTTTTTCGTCATTTTGAATAATTATACTACCGAAATTGCGACGGAAAAGAGAAAATTATTATTCACAGGATGGTGACTCAAAAACTTCGTTTACTTGGACGGACGCTGAGCTGCAACATTTTTTACTGGATGACGGGCAACAGGAAGGGGCACATCTGAATTATGGATCGCAGGAAACTACACCTCTGAATTCTGGACTCCTCGGACCATGATATTGTTGCCTCGACCACAAAAATTGTTTCTGTCCTTCTATGACTCGTTCAATTTCCTTCTCTTTGTTCTGACATTGGTTTAAATTCGTCATAACCATGCACACAGCTCTATGCCTTCGTTAACACTCTTTAATTGTTTATTTTTGAGGTATATAACGATCGATGGACTAGTTCACTCACATGTGATTAGAGTGCACTGATGTGAAGCTTGATGGAGGCATTGTTTTACAGGACACGGCAGTATACTTGACGCGCGATATAGTTTGTTCAAATTAATGTAATATAAAAAGAATATTCAATGCACAGCACTAGCATTTCAAACAGATGGAAAATTCACAGCGACAAGTATGCTAAGGTAAAAATGATTTGTAACATAGGCTCAAGACGAGTTCGAGTGTTCATTTGGTAACGGTAGAAAAGTATCTGAAGACTGAATCTGCGGTAGCGTAGGTCTTTGACATAGAAGTGGAGAGGATACTAGAGTGTCTCTAATTCGACGTAGAAATTAAGAGAAATAGGCAGTACGCACCCCTCCTTTCTGAAGTCAAAAAATCATAAATTTCCCAAAATTTGAACTTAAAGTGGCCAACAGCCCATGAGTTCGACAATAGACCAATCCATGGCACGTTGCCTTGTCGTGGGTACAGTAAATTAGAAGGTTGTATACAAATCAATTTACAGATAAAATAACATAAAACATTTATTTGATTCAAGTAAACCTTTTTCTCAGTTTAGCGTGAATGTGATAAAAAAATTTGATGAAAAAGGTATTCTAATTGTACCTTTTTTGTATACTGTTTGTTATGATATACCTATGTCAAATACATTTTCAAGAATATAAGAATATTTGTGTGCACGCACGCTTACCTTGATCACATCCTTGAGTAAGTTGATTATACAGTAAAATTTCGGTTTGTGAGCAGTTCGAACAACTTCCGCGGTCCCATTGGTTCTTGTGTTCTGCTTAACACGAACATGCTCATACTCCTTGGTGAGTCATATTTATAATGAGCGTCGGAGGACACTATGGGCGTATGTAATGTCTCGAACCTGTTAGGCAGGTATGTTCAAACTAATTACGGTAGAAGGGCGAATTACAGTTCTGGAAGCTCTATTCCAAAATCAATCATTTTAATATCCCCACTTGCATATTTTTGGAAAATTTGTACAGGTGAATCACTATCCGTTTGAGCGTCAGTCTCTAAGAGCAATGAGTCTGTAACGAAACTTGAACGCAGTAAGACAGATCGTGTAGGGGAGAGTGGGGTATGGTGTCCGTGCGGGGCATGGTGTCAGTTAAAAAATAAGTCCACGTTTGTTGATTTCCCTATTATTTTTTTGCATAAAATGACTTTCGTTGTTTGGAAAAATAGTGATGTGATGAAGTTTTTGTATTAAAATACGTGTCAGAAGAGTCATTATGAAAAAAAAAAAAACAGTTCTGACGGAAACAGATGGAAAAGGCTTTGGCAAAAATTAGGTACTTACGGCATATTTTGAAACACTTGAAGCATGAAAATATTAGATTCTAATAGGAGAAGTATTTTTTTAAACTTCTAGTATCATAAATTGTTTTTATAAATGTTCTAAATGTACTAAAATTTAAAAAAATTTGAAAGATGACATACGGAGCATGCTGTCTGAAAAATTTTGTGGACATGGTAACAGTGCTTGATAACAGGTCGATCATTTGATCGATAATGTATAAAAACTCTGGAATTCATGTATATCTGTTCTGCTTATTGAAATTCGAGGTTGTTAATAATAAAGTTATACAGATAATGAAAATCGAAACGTGATTTGAAGTTATATTTAGTAATAATAGGGTGAGTACCAAGTTAAGGTTTAATTACTTTGAAACAGACTATCATGTGAAATTCGTGATTATAACCTACAAATATAAAAATTGCCGTTATAAAGGTTATAAATGTATTTACTTTCCTAAATATAATTTTCTATTAAAATATACTTGAACGGACTGTCATTACTTAACAGGTTAAGTTAATGTTTTATTCCTTCTGAAAAAGACCAGCATGTAAACTTTGAGGTTATACCCTAAAAAGATTAAAACTTATTATTATTAAGTTTTTTCCATTCCCAATTATAATTTCCCATTTCGAACATACTTCAAGCGATTCTCTTTATTTATTACGGTGGTCCTGAGCACATGGGTTGAACAATAAGTCAATAGATAGGATTTCGAATATTACGAGGGTTGTCTTTCATATTTTGGGAATGGGCGATCCTGCTGCTGCCATATGAAACTTTATTCGACTTTTGGCGACGAAGCACCATAAAAAAAACTGTGTATCAGTGGTTCCTCGAATTTAATAGGGGCCGTAGTTCGCTCACCGACGAAGTTTGAGAAGGTGGCCCATATCAGTCTTGGTCCCAAAAAACATTGATGCTGTGCGCGAACTGATACTGAAAGATCGTCATGTGACTGCTCGTGAGATTCATACATCCTAATGCATTAAAAGGACGAGCATACATTCAAAATTGCATGAACATTTAGCTGTCAACAAAATTTTTTGCCGTTGGATCCCACATAATTTGACCATCGCTCAAAAAAGGCTTGTGTGGAGCGGTCATTTCAAATACTTATACACGACACAAATCGCGCCCGCACGTCAAAACTTTCTGAGTAAAAAATTACTAAAAAATTTCAAACCTAACGATAGAGACATCGGTTTTCATGTGGCAGCAGCAGAATCGCCCATTCCCGACATATAAGACAACCCTCGTATCGATTAATGCCTGTTTTGAATTTTCCCGCCTTTGGTACCTTTCGGTAAACAAGATATCTGTTAAACGCAAATACAGGTCTTTACACGCTGAATAGAATTTTTAAGGAGTAAGAGGTCATAAGTAGGTTTTGCGACATGCATTACTTTGATTGATAAGAAAACATTTATTTAGTGTTGATCATGTCTCGAGTAAATTTTCTTCGCTACATTATACTTTCAAGAATTATTATATTGTACGCTTTTTATTCTACAACATTCATATCCGTGAAATAAACCGGCAGTAATATGACAGACACCATGCCCCATGGTGTGGCGTACGCTGACCAAAATGCAAGACCAACGAATTTATTAAATATCAAATAATGACGTTGTTAAAAAACGGATTTAAGTAGTGACATATGTAGCATGATAATGTGAGCTTCTCGCCAAAAAATACAGACGTCAAAATCACATTTCAATTATAATTTGAAGGACATTTCATTCAAAGCCTTACACCGTACCCCACTCTCCCCTATATATTTACGTCAGATTGAGTGATGTTTTAATTATAAAATTCTTAGATTTTGATATCAGTAGTGTGAAAGTTGGTGGTGCTCTGGTTCTTGTGAACATTACAATTGTCAAAAGGTCATAAGGTCATAATCAAATAAAAAAATGTGTTGTGTATTCTTTCCTTATATTTTGCACTCAGAAAAAAGTTTGGTTGATTCAACAAAAATTTGGTTAGATCGAACAAATAAATACATTGCTATACGGTCAATCAAATGCTTGGTTGATTCAACCAAATTTTTTGGTCAATATATTTTGTTTCATTGTAATAAATTATTTTGGTTAATCCAGCAAAATATTTTGGTTGTTCCAAACAAATATTTTGGTGTTTCGTTCAGTCAGAATGTATCTAGATCTTGCCCTTCAAGAAATTGTATTCTAGGGCAAAAGCTTTTAATAAACAACTTTTGATAAGCATCACTTGCAGCATTAGAAAATCGAACTGTCACCCAATTTGACAGAAAGGCTTTATTCCATACATCTGTGTGAGGTTTTTTCATCACTTAACAATTTTGAGGTTAGATTGCCTGCACCGGTGTGAACCCTGCGAACTAAACGTTTAAGTTACGTTCAAAATGTTTTGTACACTTTTTCAGATCCCAGTTTTTTTTAATCACTCACATTGTTATTGTCGTTCGTATCAATAATTTTTTTATTAATTCGCGACACGACGCACGATGAGAAACTTTTCGACACGTAAACTGGTCACCGGCGTGGGCTGACATCATCTGTTTCGGTATGTTTAGTGTAGCTAATGGAAGTATTTGGTAGAATTAACCAAATTATTTCGTTACTTTAACCAAATCATTTTCTAATAAATAATATATTCTGCTCAACACATTTATTTGTTTGAATCAACTAAACATGCTCAACTAAATAATTACTTTGAATTAACCGAATTAATTCGTTGTGTTTCTTAAAAATAACCAAAGGTTTATTTGCGCTGACCAAACTTCTTAGTTTCAACAAACAAATTAGGTTGAACAAACTGTTTTGTTGAATCAACTCAATCTTTTCTCTGAGTGTGTCCCGAAATTTTTACTTACTGGTTTATGCTTCTGTGAAGTGATATCATCCACCATCTTCTTCTCCTGGCCGTCTTCTTTTGCAAAAATTCGTAGTCATTGCTTAAAACTAAAAAGCAGCCGCATTAATTATAATATCCTAATTGTCTTCCTTATTGCTTCCTACTCTCGACTACAGCAGACAACAATTGACAAGAGAAGAGCGGATATTCAACATTTTTAAAACATTCCGGCATTTGACAATGTACTCATGTCTGTTGACATGTGCTTGGGCATGATTGCCACGCAGCGAACATTTGTGGATTGTGTGCTTGGAAAAAGCGAATATTCGGAATTCGGCGAATACAGAAAGTGTGAATCAAGCTTAACGATCGGCCGATCTGTTGAATGACCAAATGTGTTTCAGGACATTATTTTAACTTTATTTCAATGAAATAGAGTTTAAAGGTAAGAAACATTTGCATTCCAAATTTTTTACTCACGTAAAGCTTTTAATACTATTTTTAGTTTCACATTTAATCCCAGAGACATTTTTCATCAGAAGTTGGATAATAAGCGTTGTGAACAATTAAAAACTATAATTACCGGACATCAGATCATTTCTATCGGGAGAGAAATAAAAATTTTCCGAGGTCGAATAATTGTAGTTGTCAATTGTTTGCAACATTTTTATCCAAATCCATGTAAAAAAATATCACTGGGATTTACTATGTAAAAAACACTAAACAAAAACATATAGTTTGAGCTTTTTTTAATAACTCATTTTTTTTAAAGATTAGTACAACCAATTTTAGCTGAAAAATACGTCTATTCTGAAATACTATTTCTGATGATAATCAATACCTAGCACTATGTAGTTCCTAATGGTAAATGTCCTTGAAAAACCCAGGCTGTATATTTTAACATATGAATGCAGGTGTATCGAAATTTCTATGAGTAATGTCAGAAAGTCGCCAAACTAACTATAACCTTTAAGAATTGTCTGCTGTAGGACAATAGGGCTCTTTCCTATTATATCTCTCCGCTCTATTAGTTTCTCCCACTCCACTGATTAGAATTTGAATCAGCACAGTGAAAAAAAAAGTTCAAAATGATACCGAAGGCAATATCATTTTGATATGCAACAAAAATAATACCGGAATCAAGAGCATTTTAATCGGCCGCAATCAATGATCGACTTTTGAGATCATAATGATCTGATGCGAGATCACGTATCAATTCAAACCAAGATGGCTGACGTTATTAGAGTACTGTAGCTCATGTGCGAGCTTTTTGTGGTTTCTGATCGTGCATTGTACTTGGAAAGTTGAGAAATTAACGAAATATGACGTTAGATACAATTTTTAGGTTATGTCGTTATGACATCGGCGCCAAAAATTGGCAGCCATTTTGTTTATTCAGACAAATGACCCAAAAAAGAAGATCAAGGTGATCCGAATGGACAGATCATTATGATTCCGAGTGTCAAATGATCGTTGGAGCAAAATGCTCTGCAACAAAATTGATCCATTTTTTTTACTATGAGAGTTGCTATTATATATTGCAATTTATTTTAGACTATTATTATTACATCTGGCTTGTTTAACTTTATTTTAATTCATTTGTTTAAACACATAGAAGACTGATGACAACGAGAATTACACAATATACCTGTTTTAAAACAAACACATCAATTTGTTTTGCATTAAGTTTGTGGTGCTTTGCAGTTGCATTTTTTGAAACCCTGAGAGCCACTCACTCACTGCTTAGCTCCACGGCTCCAGCATCTCTTAAAGAAAGTATATGTCTTCAGGTACGTCATCTAAACTCTTTATATTCGTTGCGGTTATTTGTAATGTCTGTTTGAGGAAAGCAAACTTTAACTAACGCGTCTTTTATGCCTATTTGATAAACACCGTTCTTAATGTTCATGGAGATCCCAATTAAAATGACTGACATGAAAAAAAGGAATTGTTCCGTCAAAAAATGTCCCAATAATACATTTGTTTATTAAATTTGTTTATCATAATAAGAATAATTTTAAGAGAAATTTTCCCGTAATAATTTAGTCTCCATTAAAATTTCTTGCAATATATTCTTAAAAACGTAAAATTATTGTATATCATAAGAAACACACTTGTAACTAGTCAAAGCTTCTTTTAATTAACGTTTTCAATCAACTTATGGTTGTTATCAGGAATAAAAAATAATTGAAATACAGAACTGCGACCTAACAGAACAGATTTTTATACATATATGAAAATATAGGATTTCAAATACAGCAGTAAAAGATGATGCTATTATATAAATATGGTAAGTTTCTTACATGCAGCAAGATGGATGGGAAAAGGAGTTAAAAAACATCATCAAGAGTTTTGTTGAAGTTCAACAACATAATTTTGTGTAAAGTATATAATTAAAAAGTCAGTGAAACATAAAGTGGATATCAATTATGTAAAATATTATTTGATACTTCCTCCTGGACATGCTGTATATATTGAGTGTTAAATATAATTATTATATATCATTGTATAATATATAATATAATAAAATATTATATTATATATTTAATATAATTATCTCACTATTTTTCCGATTACGGCTGCACTGTAAAAATAAAGTATTATTTCAGGGCTAGTTCCAGGCATTACTATAGGACTCAGAAGAAACAGTCTCGACTGGAAATATCGAGGAAATTTTCTTCATCTATGGTTTCCAGCATTATGCTCGAATCTTTGTACACTTCTTGCTGTGCCTTAGGGTCTATCATATTATTTAAATTAGTCCTCCAAACTTAGCTTTGCATGCGAGGTACAAAGTAGATGATGCTCTGGCTTTGACATGAAATCATTCCATGCATTAATGTACGTTGGCGCATCATTTGACATTAAAATTTCATTAGAAATTTCACCTGCCTTTGAATTAACTGCTTCGAAAAGTTCGGTCATGGCAACATGACACACTCTATTACTGATGGAGAATGTCATTGGACATACAACTCGGAATTCATCGATAGTCACGAATGTTGTTGATTGGAGGTCGTGGTCGGTAGTCTTATAGGTGCTCTCTATGCACATTTTTTTAGCTGCGTACTTTTTTAACATTTCCTGTTGATGCGGGATCATGATGACGATCAAGAAATCATCCACTGTCAAAGAGCTGCCTTCCGCACGTCGACCCTGTGTTCCATCATTTTCATCGCATTCTCCTTCGCGTCCGCTGTCTTTATCTGCAGACGCTTTATTCCTTTCGCTATCTTCTTTATATAATTTTGACTTTTTCTTGACTTCCGTATTTCCCTGGATTTTGTGGCAAGAGACTGGCGAGTTATCTTCGAGAGCTATTCGTTCCTGCACCTACATATCAGTGCTTAAGGCATTTTTTTCGAGTAAACGAAGTGTGAGAAAAATTACGGAGGGTTTTTGTAGAAATTTCTTCAAACAATAATAGTGCTGTGTTATCTTTTTTGATATTTGCTTCGTTTCCGAGAAAAATGGGGTTATTCGATTTTTTGACATCAAAAATGTTTTTTTTCTTCTTCAGAAACGGCTAAGGCGAAGATTTTGTTTGTGATCGAAAAATAGTTTTAAGAAGTCCCAGACACAAAATCAAGAAAAACATTCTTGGTTTTTGCACCATTGGGTTGAAGTCACTTCAACGGAACCTCAGGTGTACGAGAATATACCAATTTTGGGACATGCTAATTTTTCAAGAAATTTCATAAACTATCTAGTGCAGCCGGGTCGTCGACTCTTCACTTGGAATTTTTTAGGTTACTGACGAAATTCAAATGTTAAAAAAGTTATTGTAGAATACGTGCTTAACTACCTGGCGCGCGATCCGTTGCACCCTGATCGTCGACTCACCATTGGGAGTTATTTTGCTTGTCACAATTTAAATTTTGAACAAGTTTTCGCATACGACGTCTTGAACGACCTGGTGCACGAGCCGGAGCATCCTGATCGTCCTCTCACCATTGGTAGTTATTTTGGCTGTTGCCATAATTTAAATATTGAACAAGTTTTCGCATACGACGCCTTGAACGACCTGGTGCACGAGCCGGAGCATCCTGATCGTCCACTCACCATTGGTAGTTATTTTGGATGTTGCCATAATTTGAATTTTCAAAAAGTTCTTGTAGATAACGTCTCGACTGACCTGGTGCGCGATCCGTTGCACCCTGATCGTCGACTCACCATTGGTAGTTATTTTGGCTGTTGCCACAATTTAAATTTTCAAAAAATTCTCGTAGATGACGTCTTGAATGACCTGGTGCACGATCCGGAGCATCCTGACCGTCGACTTACCATTGGTAGTTATTTTGGCTGTTACCACAATTAAAAATTTTTCAATGTTCTCATAGATGACGTCTTAAACGACCTGGCGCACGATCCGAAGCATGCTGATCGTCGACTCACCATTGGTAGTTATTTTGGCCGTTGCCACGATTTAAATTTCAAAAAAGTTCTCGTAGATGACGTCTTGAACGACCTGGTGCACGACCCGGAGCACCCTGATCGTCGACTCACCATTGGTAGTTATTTTGGCTGTTGCACGATCCGGAGCATCCTGATCGTCGTCTGCTATTGGCAAACTTAAGATTTTATTTTTCAACGCTGGCTAATGTTCTCTATCACTTACATGTTCTTAAAAATATTAATTTTTGCTTAGCGCGTCCAGGGGGATGACACGATTTTCGCTTTTGCATTAGAGGCGCGTGTCAGTTTTGTGAAGAGCGGCGAGTCGTGAAACATTGGCACCACCTCTGCGACGCCCCGTCTGCCCGTTGTCTACTTGTCTGTCATTATTTTGCATCCAAAAACTCGTGACATGTCAAAACTTTATCGTTAATCTACTTGTCATATTTGATTCATTTACGGATAAATCTATTATAAAAATGGGGGGGGGGAGGGGGCATCGATGTATAGCTCCGAACTGTCGATCGAGGGACGACTCAATCCGCCTAAACGGAGTTAAGAAAGTGTTTTTCAATGTTCCAAAAAATGACGTTGAACGTTGGGAACAAGCAATCAAACGTGAGAAAAAGGATTTCATTGTTAAACCTGAACATTTAGTGTGGAAGATCACTTTTTAAAGGATCAGATAATTTGGAAAAAGGAAGTTTTAGCTCCTGATGGAACGGTTATGGCAGTAAGTATTACGATTTGTTTACATCGATGTCCTTTAACCTAAAATAATCGAATGGCTCTGACGGTTTCATGAGTACATTGATTTTTAAATTTTGACATATTCTTCTTGTTTCCGAACATGAAAATTATTGTGATAGAGACTCTTACTATCTTTAAGATAAATTTAAAAATAACATGGATGACAGTCTTGAATAAATCGCTGAGTTTCGACATTTATGTACAATTATATTAATTCATTAATAAATTGAAGCATCAAAATAAAATAATAATGGTACAATAATGATTTTTTTATAGTCAGAATGGTACAAAAAACCTAAATTAAAACCAGGGGTTTTGCCATCTCAATTTCCAAACTGCAAACAAGCATTTACTTCACCTTCTGAGAATGAGTTGAAACATAAAGATCCAGAAGAAACGCTTGATCATCCAAATCTAGTCATTTTGAAAATTATTAAAATTATTGAATTCACTTTTGCAAGACATTGATAATTCAACAATGTGTTTGACTTGATTCTCAATGATTTACAAATCAATGCAGTCTTTTCATTTCCATGTTCCACCCATGCAAGCGATGTCTTAGCTTTTATTATAAAACAATATTTACAAGTGCGAATGCTAGAATTTGTCAAACGAACAATGTCGGAAGTCCAAAAGGATAATTTTACGAAAAAAAAGTCGCCAAATTTTTCAAAACGTAGTTTTGCTTAATTGTATTTGAAAAATTATTATGTTTTTATAAATAATTTGAATATTTATATTCATTTAAATAAATTAACCTGGCTTTATTACCCCTATATACACTCCTATTTTCATTACTCCATATGTAATTTATATCTCCATCTTTTAGTTCCATTTTTAAATAAATAAATGACTAAATGTACAGTAAAGTTAACAACTTCAATATTGATAATCTTTTCAGCCATTTAACGATCAACACAATATACTGAATATTAAAAATTATGATTCTTATAATTTCTTGTATATTGCTTCCTCATGGAGGAAGCTTTGTAATGGTAAAATTTTCCAAAATTTTTAAATTCATTTAATTAAACCCTCCCTAATTTAAAAATGTCTAACTCAATGTCCTAAGTAATTGTCCGGATGTGTTGTGTGGATGTGTGGCTGTTTGGATGTCACGCTTTTTTGTGAATACGATAACTAGAAAACGGTTGCAGATAATTCGATGAAATTTGGAGGGCTTATTTTCCTCACTAATATCTTGAAACTGACCGAAGGATTTTTAAAAATGTTTAGTGCATTTTTTTTCAGCACTCAATGATATTTTAAAAATCGGTTTTTCATAGTAAAACTTTTTTCATTAACATAATTCAAAGTTGATGTAAGAATATAAAAGATTCCTTGGTTCGAGACGAATCGATCGACCCACAATATTAATACATTTTATTGAAGAGTAGGGAAGTTATGGTAATTTATATATTTTTAAAATCGTTTTTTATAGTAAAAGTTTTCTTATTCTCATAATATAAAGTTGATGCGATAATAGAAAAGTTGTTTGATTCAAGACGAATCGATTGACCTATAACATTGATACATTTTATTGAAGAGAAAGGAAGCTATGGTAATGCGTAATATTTGAAAACACGGTTTTTCATAGTAAAACTTTTTTCACTAACATAATTCAAAATTGATGCAAGAATGGAAAAGATTTCTTGATTAGAGGCAAATAGATTGATCTATAATAATAATAATAATAATAATAATAATAATAATAATAATACACTTTATTGAAGATTAGGAAAGCTATGCTCATTTATAATATCTGAGTCATCAGTTTTAAACAGAAAAACTTTTTTCATCCACATAATTCAAAGTTAACGCATGAATAGAAGAGACTTTTTGATCATAAATTTTGAAATAGAGTAATTCTGACAACTTTTGTAAAGAAATCATAAAGCTGGGAAAGGGATAGGGTGTGACAGAACTTTTCCTTTCCCTTTTCCAGCTCAAAAAATTATCATTTCTAATACAAGATTTGATTTGTCTGATTTGGCTTTGTATTTAAAACATTTTTCGTATTATTTTGTAATTTTTGGTGAATTTATATTATTAAATTGAGCAAAATAAAGACTTTGGTTTGTCTATTATTGAAAAAAAACTAATACTTCCTCTATGAGGAAGCAAATACATTTGCTAAACTCGAGATCGAATTCACAGCTAGTTTTTATTACAATGTAGTAATACATCAGAATCATTCAAGTCATTAATAATTTAGAAACCATTCTTTATATTATCATTTCAGAACATTTAGTTTATTTGTTTTAAACTTTGAAGACGTAATATTTATAGTTCACCATTTTATTCGACTTGTAAATTAATAACCTTAAATCCCGAGATTTCCAATGTATGCTAGGTCCATTTTTTAATTCTAGGTATTTTTTTAATTCTAGAAACAGTTAATCTTTTCTTAATTCAAGCTCAACATTTTTAAATTATCCACAAACGTCCAAAATATTACAAGAACTGCGAAAAATACTAAATCTCCCATGATTCTCATCAGCTTCCATTCAAATGTAGGGCGTGGCGCTGGTGGCGCCAGTGTTTCATTTTCTGCCGTCCTTCACAAAACTGACACAGCGCATTTACATGGCGAGTCACCCCCCTGGCGTGTCCTAAGCATGGGAGACGGACACGAGCAACGCTTCAGCAATGTACCATTCAGCCGTGACCCATGCTTTAGCCAGATTTTTCCAAGTTTATTGCCATGCGTGAACCATGCAAAAATTTTTCACGCGGGAGGTTTTATATAAAAAATCAAAAATATTTATATTTATACCCTTGTTACCTATACCCAAAGGTATTCTGAGGAAGATGCCATATATACAAAATATGTTCATAATTTTTCTTATGTACCGATGTGTACTTTTGTAATAATCTTATGCTGAATTTTCTATATACAAAATTGTTTACTTATGACTTTTATTTTCAGATCACTTCTGATATCTTGTGCTTGTATTCATTTCTGAATAATTGATAATGATTTTTGGAACGAGTTCTTATATTTTGTGTTTTTCTCAGATCTGTAAAAATGTTGTTGTAACATGTGCATTTTATGATGTTTTGGGTTAGTTCCAGAGGTTCGTTGAAAACTATGTCACTTGTCCTGGAAAACAAAATGCTATAAAAACATAAAGGGTCTTTTCATTCTCGCTCTCTTTCTCTAAGAAGTGGGAGGAAACTATTTCTAAAATATGTCATGCTTTGAGAGTTTTCGAGTTAAAAAATAAGTTTAGTTTGCCTCGCTACTTTCAATACTTCACCACGTAATTTTGGTTAGTGATATTTTCATTTAAAATAATTGTTCTTTTTCAATAAAAATTAAAACAAAATTTCCACAATTTTTCGTTACTGTGTTGTTTTAGCAGTTTTTCAATGTGTGTCGGGTGTGAATAATATTTGGATCATAATAATTACATACATCATATACATCATATAATAATTTTTGTATATCTTGGTCAATTTTTCACTAATGAATGTAAAATTAGATTAGGTTATCTTTTTTAAAAAGTGATATGTGTTGTGTGTATATGTGTATGTGAGTCTACACGTATAGATATTATTTTTATTTGCAGGTATTGGTTGACTTTTTCTCCTTTTCTCCCTCTTTTTTCATTTCGTTCTTTTTGTATCTAATGAGACGAAAAGTGAGGTAGTTCAGATGTCTGTTTTTCAATTTTGAATCTTTTTCATGCTCATATTGTATAAAATTATTCATGATAAAATAGACTTCTGTTCGATTTTAATTTAAGATGTACTAAGTCAAATGCCGTACTCGATGCTGCAGTCCGGCAGACCCCGCCCCTGCTGTGTAATCAATCACAGCAATCTACCGGATGCCAACCTACCATCCGGCACCGGACATCCATACACTCTCAGAAACTTATCAATACTAAAGTTTTAATAAAGTTTGTGAATTAATAGAATGGTTGGAAAATTATTTATTTTGTTGCAAATGCAACTATTTTGATCAGGAGTCATCTTTCTTGGTCCAATATTTCACTACTTGGTTGAAAGTTGAACTAATTTGTAAAAAATTTTATTTCTTTGTTGGAGATTCAGCTCTTGGGTTGAAAATGTAATTGAAATCTTAAAAATTTATTTAATTATTGGTTAAAAGTTAGTTGTTTCAATGAGAAATCGAACTATTCTATTTTTGGTTCAAAATTAATTTTCTCAACTGAAAATTTAAATATTCTTTTTGGTTGAAAATTCATATTTTGAATTGGAAATTGATCTTTTATAATTGGAAGTTTATCATTTTGTTTTAAAACTCTTGTATTTGGTTGAAAATTCATCTCCTTCAGTTAAAAATTCAGCTATTTGGTTGAAACGTCAATTGTTTTATTTAAAGTGCAAATATTTTGTTCAAAATGTAACGGCTTCGTCGAAGTAATCTTTTTTTTTATCGAAAATGAAACTGTTTTCTTAATAATTCTTACTTTTGCATTAAAAATTCAGCTTTTATTGTAGAACATTCATATTTCTTGGTTGGAAATTAAACTTTTCGGATTGAACATTCAGCTTTTTTTAATTCATCTCTTTTGTTTTCAAATTCTACTATTTTGTTGAAAAATTTGAACTCTCGGTGGTTGAAAAATTAAACATTTACGTGACTCGGAGGTTGGGAGGGGGGGGGGGCGTTAGACTTAGCTATGTTTTTGGGCGTTCCTACTGAATAAATACTCTGGAAATCGAATTTCTATATATATAAATGTAATAATGTAATGAATGATCGTACTGAAGTATGAAAATAATTTAAAAATAGGCCGCAGCCGAGTTCCGCGAAATAAAACGGCGTATATCGGTACATGGAGCATTTTTTCTGAAGTTTTTCCACCCAAAAAATCGACTACAATCTAACTTTGGCCAAGTGTGGACTTTTGACTATAAAATCTGATACTCGGAGCGTTTGAGAAATTTCGCATACGACACTTTTTTAAGTTTTACTAGACCCACTGTTCATTAGAGTTCTATAGCACCCTACCAACAAGTCAAGCCTAAATTCAAAATATCGTCAGACAATAGTTTTTCATAAATAAAATTGACATTTGGTAAAATGATGCAATAAGTGCATAACACCGATGAAAGCAGCGACAGTGAAGAAGAAGATTTTGCAGTTTTGTTCATGAACAAACAGAAGAAAAAAAGGATTTAAATTCTTCTAAAGCGATGAGTCACGTCATAATGTTTGAAGAATCTCAACTGTCCACTCGTAACGTGTCTCTTATGGTGATGGCTTATAGCATACGATTCCACTCTACTTACGAGGGTAGAGACGCACTTTTTGAGATGTGTAAAACTTTCGCTGGACTAAATTTCAAAAGTTAGAACACAAAAAATGTGTTATTAACAAGCTTCATGATCAATCAGATGAAATAATTTGCTTATGTTTCATTTACATAAACATTGAATGCTTTAAACCATTGTTACCGCCCATATCAAAACGAAAATACAAAAAATGCTACGTAAAGTGTAAGTGTGGCTTGGAGTATGATTTAACTAAACAATCTTCCAACTGCGTAATTGATATTAATTTAAAATATCGAATGGAAGTTTTGCTTCAAGATGTGGAAATCAAGAATCCATTATTAAAGGGTATTGTGGATATCAAAACCCGTGGAATATAATAAGTAGATAAACAGGGAGAGTTCTGCATATAGATTCCTGTTACCGACATGTTACCGACCTTCTAGAAGATTCAGAGTTGATGACTTTATCGGTATTGTTTTTTTAGAGGGAGCAAAGGAATGTTGTTTGTCACTTGTTTTCGAATATCGAGCGACATTTTTTCCGAGAAGGGCATCCGGTCTTTGAGCGGCTCTTTCTTTGATATTGTTAATTTACGTTTTATAGGAGAAATATGATAACATGATGTGTAACAAAGGTATGTTTGGCACTTGTTTTTAAATTTCGAGCGACATTTTTCTAAGAAGGGCATCCGGAAGTTGAGCGGCTTTTTCTTTGACGTTATCAATTTACGTTGTATAATTTTTAGAATAGTTCTTAGAATTTGGTAAGGTGACGTACTATTTTTCTTAGATTTTTACTAAGGATGGCATGTGCAAAATGGAATGCGGTGACAATAATAACTTTATTTGAAAACAAGTGGGGGTCTATATAAGGTGACATGCGACTGATTTTTTTTCAGTTGACTGCCAACCCCCAAGTAGATATCGTAGATGCCGAATAGTGAAAAGAAAAGTGAACTTACTATCCGCATAAGCACTCTTTTAACAAATATTAGAGAAGTGAAGCAGTTAATTGAAGAAAGAATAAAATTTCAAGATTTAACAAAAAGTTTGAAAAACTTCAGTTTAAGGGAAGAAAAATGAATTTTGCGAAACTCAACAAAGTTGGACAACCCCAGGATATCTTGCCAATGAAAAAATTGAAGGAATTGGAGATTAATCAAATCTACGTGGTAACTAACGTTAAAAGAGTGCAAACCCAATTCGGATCAAGAATTATTGTTGCTCTTGAAAATAAGTTTACAGTGTTTCTACCTAAACGAATGATACAAGTGTTTGATGAGGATAAAAATTTGCTTGAGCAAATGAAACATTTGTGTGAAAAAAATGAAGTGAAAATTAAATATTTGGGAGGATACTACAACATTATTGAATTTATCCAAAACTGAAAAATGTCATATCTGCCACAGAATCAATTAATGCTGGCAACTACGTATAATTTGAACTCATCGTTCACGAAACAAATTATTGTGGGAGCAGAATTGGATAACAATGGAAACTTGACCGCGGTGGTGAAATTCATGTCGAGTCACCCTCGTATCAGCCTCTCCTTAAATTTTGAAGATTGGAAGATGTTTCAAAGTTATTTCAACATTATAACTAAATACTTCAACGGCGAAGAAGAAATAAAAGGATTAATCAACTGTGGAAATTTGTGCATACACTTTGGGTCTTTTTTCAAAATGGATAAATTCATCACTTTAGACCAAACTGAAAAGGAGAATTCCATTCATCGATTCATGCTGAGAGAATCAACGTTCACAGTCTTAAAGGAACTCTACATTTGCATTGATCAACGATGTCAAGAATTATCTACTATACCACTTCAAGGAATGAAAGATTGTGTTGTGGAAATAGTTTCTGAATTTTTTTGGTGCAAAAAAAGTGAAGTTTTCAGTGCAAAAAGTCTTGAATTATATGTGAAAAAAAATTATAAAAGTTTATTGAAAAAAGCGTTTAAAAAATTTGCACTTTCAAACCATTTAGAATTTAAACTTTTATTTTTAGAAATGATTACTTTCAACATAAAAAAATTATCACAGCATGTGATTAAAAAGAATTCTGAATAGGTACTAAAACTAAATAGAAAAAAAGATACATGTATATGTTAATGTAAGGTTTTATTAATAAAATATAGATATTCAGTGTACATTCTGTTTACAATTCATTTTTATTTATCCAACTATTATGAGAATCATCGAATCCTAACCATTTCACAAATAATTTATTTCCTTGTTTTCTAAGTACTTTTTCAACTAGATAAATGTCAGGATATTTAACTTTAGAAATTTCATATTCATAAAAGCTACCAGAAATAGGATTTTCCTTATAATCTTTAAGACTATACGTTACTGGTTCAGTATTTTTGATATGACTTATTGTAAATATTTCAGTTGTCCAATTTGGAGTATAACCTTTTTCGAAAATATGTTTTAGTTTACTTATGCGAACTTTATCTCCAACTTTGAATTTTGATATCTCACATAAACGCTTAACATTAAAGTTTTTCTTATATACTTTCAACAATAATTTTTTCTCGATTTTCTTAGTAACATCTTTGGGTTTCATTTGGATTGTTCTATGTTCAGTATCATTATAAGAAGAAATTAAATCTGTCAAAATATTTAACCACTTATAATTACCGTGCAAACTAAATTTCATCCACATTTTGTTTTTCAAAGTACGATTAAAACGTTCACAAATTGATGCTTTTAAATTACTAAATGTGAAATACAAATTTATATTATGTTGCTTCATTAGATTTTCAAAATGTGAATTATAAAATTCTTTGCCTCTATCAACTTGTAAATTTTTTGGTACACGTCCTTTGTCGAATATAGATTTCATTGCGGCAGTCACATCTTTAGCATTCTTGGTTTTCACAGGTACAGCCCACGCAAATTTTGAAAATGTGTCAATTATTGTTAAGATATATTTGTGTCCATTGTTTTCCTTGTGATAAGGAAGCATTTCCACAAGATCAGCTTGCCACGTTTCATCAATGCCACGGATGTCTACATGTCGACGAGGGTAGTTTTTCCTAGCAGGCTTATGCAGCTCTTTTACGACCTGCAGCTTCTCTGTGTTCATTTTCAAGTGCGTTCAGTCTGACATCCAGCTGAGAAATGAGCTCTGCACTTTTAGATACCAGTTCTTGTATTGATTCTAAATCAGTTTTAAACTTTTTTAAACTGTTATTCATACGAGTTTCCACAACATCAATAATCATGTTATTATTAACTATTTCAGTTCGTAAAGAAGCTATAATATCATATATAGTCTGCATATCTCGTTGTATCATATATTGAACCAGATTTAAATTTACTGCATCATTTAGATCTTTAGCTTCAGCCACATTACATAGTTTTTTGTATTCTATGTCGTAATGGCCGTCAGGGGTGAATTTGAATCCAATTCCCGGAGGACCACGACTTACCGTCTCCGCTCTCTTAAATTGACGTCCAAACACATCGATACTCATTTTACAAATGATGAAAGTCTTAAAAAGCAATGACTAATAAATAATTTCAGCTTCTCTCAATTCCTCTATAATAGATATAATCTCGTTTGAGTGGTTATTATTTCCAGCTCCTTGAGATGCTAATAGTAAGCGTAATCGATCCACCAATTCATTTGGATCATCCCAATAAATGTAGTCTAATTTATTATTCTCTGTTCCAATCATATACTTTGGAATCAAACCTTTACCCAATGAAGAGCGCTTTTTACTTTGTTTATTATTAATCTTCATAGGTGAGACGGTAATTAGTTTTTTTACAAAATTTGTGTATTTGAAAGATTTATTATCACGAACATCCCCATCAACTTTATAATGCTTTCGATGCACATTTGTTGAAATTACAATATTTTTATATAATAAATTTAAATTTAAAATTTTAGAATTTAAAATTTAAAGATTTTTCGGGTTTCAATCGTGTGCGAAACTATGAATGTTGCCGACGTTTCGTGAACATTGCAGTTCACTTCTTCAGGGCTGACCTGAAACTGAAGTTTCAGGTTATGTTGTTCTTATATATGTATTCTCTACGATGCCTGTGATTGGCCAGAGTGCCCCATGGTGGGGACTGCTTGAACTTGATTGGCCAATCAAGTCTTTTTTAAAAAACCCGGAAGGACGGAAAGCCAAATCGGATTGGTATTATATCCATTGTCCCTATTGATGTTATTAGGGTGTTTCAAGATTTCGATTGCTTCTCTGTGTTTTCTTGGAAATTTATTGTACGTTTTGGCAATGACGGTTGTTTGGTCAAATAAAATACTATGTCCTGTTTCGGTATGATGCTCAGCTACTGCTGATTGTGTGAAATGTTTTAGCCTAACTTTACTCTCATGTTCCTTTACACGTTGACTTACCGCCCTCCCGGTTTCTCCAATATAGACTTTACCACAAGAACAAGGGATTTGATATACTCCCGGATCACTGAAAGGTTCTTTTTTATCTTTAGGGTTGTTTAGAAGTTGTCCTATTTTTGCAGGTGGTTTAAATATAGTTTGGATGTTGTGTTTGTTGAGAATTCTTCCTATTTGTTCCGTGATACCTTGAATGTAGGGTAGGATGGTGGTTGTTTTTCTCTCTCTTTCTTTAGTAGATTGTATTGACTTATTTTCCTGAGTGTATTTTCTTATTGCTTTATTAATTTGTTTGTTTGTGTAATCGTTTTGTATTAGGATTTGTTTAACATTTTGTAATTCCTTTTGTAAGTTATCTTTATCTGTTATGGAGACAGCTCTGTATACAAGGGAATTGATGACCGATTGCTTTTGAGATGGGTGGTGGTGGGAGGAGGCATGCAGGTATCTGTTTGTATGCGTGGGTTTTCTGTAAACTTCATGTCCTAATGTGTTATCAGATCTTTTATAAACTAGTACGTCCAAGAAAGGTAATTTTCCGTTTTGTTCAATTTCCATAGTGAACTTGATATTAGGGTGTATTTGATTGATGAAATCGAAAAATTTGTTTAGTTCGTCTAGTCCGTGTCTCCAGATGACAAAAGTGTCATCAACGTAACGGCACCAGAATTCGGGTTTAAGCTTGGATTTGTTAAAGATTTTAGTTTCTAAATTTTCCATAAAAATGTTGGCTATTACAGGTGAGATTGGAGATCCCATTGCTGCTCCTGAGGTTTGTTCGTAGAATTGGTTATTGAAAGAGAAATAGGTATTAGTGAGACAGTGTTCTATTAAAGGTGTGAGATTGGAGGGGAAGTTTGTAAAGGATTTAATAATGTCGATTGTATCAGAGATTGGTACTTTTGTAAAGAGAGGTACTATGTCGAAACTTACTAGGATGTCTTGGGGTTGAATGTGAATTTGTTGTATTTTTCTGATGAAGTCAAAAGAGTTTTGGATGTGTGTGATAGAGTTTCCTGTGAAAGGCTTAAGTTTTTTGGCGAGGAAGCGTGCTAGGTTGTAACTTGGAGAGTTTATTGCGCTGACTATCGGTCTGAGTGGGATGTTGTTTTTGTGAATTTTTGGAAGTCCGTAAAGTTTTGGAGAGATAGGATTAGTAGGTTTTAATTTAGATATTGTATCGCTGTCAAGATTTGAGTCTTTTAGGAGGTTTTGTGTTTTTCTGGTTATTGTTTTTGTGGGGTCTTTTTTAAGCTTTTTATATGTATCGTCAGTAAGAAGGTCCATGATTTTGTTGTTATAGTCTTCTTTATTCATAATTACTGTTGTGTTGCCTTTGTCTGCGGGTAATATTATGATGTCTTTATTCTGATTGAGTTCTTTAATAGCTGTTTTTTCTTGTTTTGTTAAGTTTTTTTTTTAAAAAGACTTGATTGGCCAATCAAGTTCAAGCAGTCCCCACCATGGGGCACTCTGGCCAATCACAGGCATCGTAGAGAATACATATATAAGAACAACATAACCTGAAACTTCAGTTTCAGGTCAGCCCTGAAGAAGTGAACTGCAATGTTCACGAAACGTCGGCAACATTCATAGTTTCGCACACGATTGAAACCCGAAAAATCTTTAAATTTTAAATTCTAAAATTTTAAATTTAAATTTATTATATAAAAATATTGTAATTTCAACAAATGTGCATCGAAAGCATTATAAAGTTGATGGGGATGTTCGTGATAATAAATCTTTCAAATACACAAATTTTGTAAAAAAACTAATTACCGTCTCACCTATGAAGATTAATAATAAACAAAGTAAAAAGCGCTCTTCATTGGGTAAAGGTTTGATTCCAAAGTATATGATTGGAACAGAGAATAATAAATTAGACTACATTTATTGGGATGATCCAAATGAATTGGTGGATCGATTACGCTTACTATTAGCATCTCAAGGAGCTGGAAATAATAACCACTCAAACGAGATTATATCTATTATAGAGGAATTGAGAGAAGCTGAAATTATTTATTAGTCATTGCTTTTTAAGACTTTCATCATTTGTAAAATGAGTATCGATGTGTTTGGACGTCAATTTAAGAGAGCGGAGACGGTAAGTCGTGGTCCTCCGGGAATTGGATTCAAATTCACCCCTGACGGCCATTACGACATAGAATACAAAAAACTATGTAATGTGGCTGAAGCTAAAGATCTAAATGATGCAGTAAATTTAAATCTGGTTCAATATATGATACAACGAGATATGCAGACTATATATGATATTATAGCTTCTTTACGAACTGAAATAGTTAATAATAACATGATTATTGATGTTGTGGAAACTCGTATGAATAACAGTTTAAAAAAGTTTAAAACTGATTTAGAATCAATACAAGAACTGGTATCTAAAAGTGCAGAGCTCATTTCTCAGCTGGATGTCAGACTGAACGCACTTGAAAATGAACACAGAGAAGCTGCAGGTCGTAAAAGAGCTGCATAAGCCTGCTAGGAAAAACTACCCTCGTCGACATGTAGACATCCGTGGCATTGATGAAACGTGGCAAGCTGATCTTGTGGAAATGCTTCCTTATCACAAGGAAAACAATGGACACAAATATATCTTAACAATAATTGACACATTTTCAAAATTTGCGTGGGCTGTACCTGTGAAAACCAAGAATGCTAAAGATGTGACTGCCGCAATGAAATCTATATTCGACAAAGGACGTGTACCAAAAAATTTACAAGTTGATAGAGGCAAAGAATTTTATAATTCACATTTTGAAAATCTAATGAAGCAACATAATATAAATTTGTATTTCACATTTAGTAATTTAAAAGCATCAATTTGTGAACGTTTTAATCGTACTTTGAAAAACAAAATGTGGATGAAATTTAGTTTGCACGGTAATTATAAGTGGTTAAATATTTTGACAGATT
This sequence comes from Andricus quercusramuli, assembly GCA_932178445.1. Classification (NCBI taxonomy): domain Eukaryota; kingdom Metazoa; phylum Arthropoda; class Insecta; order Hymenoptera; family Cynipidae; genus Andricus; species Andricus quercusramuli. The sequence continues at coordinate 354,485 of CAKNXH010001594.1, forward strand.
TAATTTCTTCTTATAATGATACTGAACATAGAACAATCCAAATGAAACCCAAAGATGTTACTAAGAAAATCGAGAAAAAATTATTGTTGAAAGTATATAAGAAAAACTTTAATGTTAAGCGTTTATGTGAGATATCAAAATTCAAAGTTGGAGATAAAGTTCGCATAAGTAAACTAAAACATATTTTCGAAAAAGGTTATACTCCAAATTGGACAACTGAAATATTTACAATAAGTCATATCAAAAATACTGAACCAGTAACGTATAGTCTTAAAGATTATAAGGAAAATCCTATTTCTGGTAGCTTTTATGAATATGAAATTTCTAAAGTTAAATATCCTGACATTTATCTAGTTGAAAAAGTACTTAGAAAACAAGGAAATAAATTATTTGTGAAATGGTTAGGATTCGATGATTCTCATAATAGTTGGATAAATAAAAATGAATTGTAAACAGAATGTACACTGAATATCTATATTTTATTAATAAAACCTTACATTAACATATACATGTATCTTTTTTTCTATTTAGTTTTAGTACCTATTCAGAATTCTTTTTAATCACATGCTGTGATAATTTTTTTATGTTGAAAGTAATCATTTCTAAAAATAAAAGTTTAAATTCTAAATGGTTTGAAAGTGCAAATTTTTTAAACGCTTTTTTCAATAAACTTTTATAATTTTTTTTCACATATAATTCAAGACTTTTTGCACTGAAAACTTCACTTTTTTTGCACCAAAAAAATTCAGAAACTATTTCCACAACACAATCTTTCATTCCTTGAAGTGGTATAGTAGATAATTCTTGACATCGTTGATCAATGCAAATGTAGAGTTCCTTTAAGACTGTGAACGTTGATTCTCTCAGCATGAATCGATGAATGGAATTCTCCTTTTCAGTTTGGTCTAAAGTGATGAATTTATCCATTTTGAAAAAAGACCCAAAGTGTATGCACAAATTTCCACAGTTGATTAATCCTTTTATTTCTTCTTCGCCGTTGAAGTATTTAGTTATAATGTTGAAATAACTTTGAAACATCTTCCAATCTTCAAAATTTAAGGAGAGGCTGATACGAGGGTGACTCGACATGAATTTCACCACCGCGGTCAAGTTTCCATTGTTATCCAATTCTGCTCCCACAATAATTTGTTTCGTGAACGATGAGTTCAAATTATACGTAGTTGCCAGCATTAATTGATTCTGTGGCAGATATGACATTTTTCAGTTTTGGATAAATTCAATAATGTTGTAGTATCCTCCCAAATATTTAATTTTCACTTCATTTTTTTCACACAAATGTTTCATTTGCTCAAGCAAATTTTTATCCTCATCAAACACTTGTATCATTCGTTTAGGTAGAAACACTGTAAACTTATTTTCAAGAGCAACAATAATTCTTGATCCGAATTGGGTTTGCACTCTTTTAACGTTAGTTACCACGTAGATTTGATTAATCTCCAATTCCTTCAATTTTTTCATTGGCAAGATATCCTGGGGTTGTCCAACTTTGTTGAGTTTCGCAAAATTCATTTTTCTTCCCTTAAACTGAAGTTTTTCAAACTTTTTGTTAAATCTTGAAATTTTATTCTTTCTTCAATTAACTGCTTCACTTCTCTAATATTTGTTAAAAGAGTGCTTATGCGGATAGTAAGTTCACTTTTCTTTTCACTATTCGGCATCTACGATATCTACTTGGGGGTTGGCAGTCAACTGAAAAAAAATCAGTCGCATGTCACCTTATATAGACCCCCACTTGTTTTCAAATAAAGTTATTATTGTCACCGCATTCCATTTTGCACATGCCATCCTTAGTAAAAATCTAAGAAAAATAGTACGTCACCTTACCAAATTCTAAGAACTATTCTAAAAATTATACAACGTAAATTGATAACGTCAAAGAAAAAGCCGCTCAACTTCCGGATGCCCTTCTTAGAAAAATGTCGCTCGAAATTTAAAAACAAGTGCCAAACATACCTTTGTTACACATCATGTTATCATATTTCTCCTATCAAACGTAAATTAACAATATCAAAGAAAGAGCAGCTCAAACACCGGATGCCCTTCTCGGAAAAAATGTCGCTCGATATTCGAAAACAAGTGACAAACAACATTCCTTTGCTCCCTCTAAAAAAACAATACCGATAAAGTCATCAACTCTGAATCTTCTAGAAGGTCGGTAACATGTCGGTAACAGGAATCTATATGCAGAACTCTCCCTGTTTATCTACTATAATATAATTTTTCTACTAATGGCGCTCCAGTGTGCAACATATTTCTTGCCGAATCACCTTATCATTAATGAATTGGCTCCTAAGCTTCGATTCAAGTATTCACTTCTGGCTTGATTAAGCATCCATAAAAAAAACCATCACCAGGATTTATGAATGCTCACATGAAGAACTTTGTGAATCAATCCAAAAATTCAGCTGAAACGGACATTGAAATCACTTATGCTATCCAGTTGATTCAGTATCCCTATTCTACAAAATTGACTCCAGTACAACGGATACTCGGTGTGCAGTTGGTGTGCTACCAAAAAGATTTGTATGACCAAGATGTGATGCGTTATCATACACAAGAAAAGGATGATTTTTTAAGAAAGCAAGGAAGCCACAGAAAGGATTTCAATTACACGGGAAAAATTAGTTGTTGAAATTTTGAATGACTGAGTCAACCACTCTAGGATAGATTTAAACGTATGTCATAAATTGGAAGAATCGTCTTACCAACATTGATTGATACATGTTTAAAAAGTAGAAAGAGTTGTCGAAAGTACAAAATAATTTCAATGAAAATGTGAAGACCAAAGGAATAGAGTTCTTGAAACACTGATACACTAATGCTTCGAAGCCAGTCAATGAAACTTTCGATGACTCCTAACGAGTTTTTAGAAAACAGTACAGCCAAGTTAAAAAAAAATATATATTTCGCGGTTATATTTACTATATTGTTATTCACATAGACTCTCGCTTAAGTTATATATATTTTTACAAATACACACGAACCTACGAAAAATCGAAAGAAATTTTGCGGCGGGATTCGAACTACCTAACACCTATCGAACGCAACTTATCCCTAACAACTAGACCCCACGGCTAACTTAACACATTGAATATTTTGCACAAATGTCAGTGAAGAGCCAAATTTAAATCAGCGCTCATTTGTTCATTGCCGGTGACCGCGAATCCATTCAAACTTATACATATACCACTTCACCTGAGCGTCACTACGTGTTAATACAAGCATCCGATGTCACTTTACATTGTGAATATATAGATATGTAGAAGACAGTCAACGAATTCTTCGACAACTTATAAATCAGTTATTCGTTTCTGTGCTAGAGTTATTGTATTCCAAATCTTGTGGAATCTGGAGAACTTTTTATGGAAAATTGAATGCTTGTCTAGAACTTTGTCAAAATCTGCTGAATACAAATTTGCAAACTGATGTTCCTAGATTGTCTTCCAATAACTCGATGACTTTTTTCACTTTTTCGATGAAGTCTGCGGTTCTTTAATCAAAATTATGCGAGATTCTAAACAAAAAGTGGACTATGCTAGAATGGTTGACTAGTCAAGTAAAGTTTCGACAACTTATTTTTTCCGTGTACTTGAAGGATACTAAATTCACAACAGTAAATGGAATAAAACATTTTTCGGTACTGCTAACCCTTTTGACCATATTCAATATGGTGTGGGAATTTTCATTGACTATCTACACACAGAGCTTTTAGGTGTTGTGAAATACCTTCGGGATACTTGGCTAGAGGCTGAAGTTATAATGACAGATGGATGAAGATAACTAAGACCGATAAAAAACAAATCAAAGTGGAGAGCTTCCGAGTGGCGATCATGGCTGTTGTATTATTCTCTTATTTGTTTACAAAGTTTGATACCAGCAGAAGTTCCAGACACTGTCAATTGCTAATAGATTATTATTATTATTATTATACCATTAAGCCATTTCCCTTTCGGGGTAGGCGTGACTTACTCGGTTGGAAAGTAGTGGGATAGGTATATAGGTGTAAAGTATTTGTATTTCACTTCAAGAAACTATTTCTGAAGCGAAACGAAGAACGTGTGAAGAAAAGTTGCTTATTTTTGTCACGCAATACCAAGAAATGTATGACAATAGAGTTATGAAATTTAATTTAGATAGTATGTTACATTCAGTAGAGTCAGTGTGTAGGTCAGGTCCATTCTGGGGATGTTCAAATTTTTCCATTTAAAAATACTATTTTCTACCTTAAACGGGAATCACTGGACCGAAAGGAAGGTACGATCAAATAGCTAAGAATATATTACTGAGGCTAACATTTGATGATACCTGCCAAAAATTGGCATAATCTGAAACTTCAAAACGTTATTGCTAGAAGCTATTTTCTCATCGAGACTGCAAGAACACCTTCAAGACAACTGACGATGTTTTACTTCTCGGACCTATTGCTGGAGAGACTAAAGATGGTGCTCAAGTATTCAACCGCTGCGTAGGGTAAGGAGGGGCAGCGTCGACCAGTTAACAGTCAACGACTTTTTTAAAGTTAATAAGATGTGGAATTGATCCACTTTTTTTTAATTTCGAGTCCTACATTATTGTATATCATATTTCTATAAGTATTAATTACATTAATAAAACAATTATCTAATAATTCCAGAACTCTACCAGAATCTGGGAAGAAATCTCAAATATCTCAATAAGGTGAAAAGTTATATAAATTTAAAGAAAAAATTGGGATTTTTTTGAAAAATAAAGCAAAAAATTCAAACATGCATAACTTCGTAAAAAAAATTTTCACAAATCGCAAAAATACGTATTGCCTGATTTCCTCTAAAAAACAACATATTTAAGGGGTTGACCCAGAAACCTATTCCCTGAGAAAGGCATTAAAATCCAAACTCAAAAGAACAAATATCAAGGTCTAAGGCTTAATGTCTCTGTTTGTTAAATTTTTTAAGAAAAATTTTAGAAACACAATATCATCAAGTCAATCTGTGCAAAAATTCTATTTTTGAACAAAAAAGGCTCAGAAACATTATGAATCCAAAAAGCAGTTAATTTGAAAAAAACATATTCGAAAAGTTCAAAATATGCAAAAAGAATGTCGCCGAGAGATTCTGCGACTTCAAGTCTAGAACATGCCTGATCTGAAATGGTTTCGGTCCCTACACTTACTGTATTGAAGTCTTCGCGTAAAGCGTAAACAATAAAGCAAGTAAAAGCATTCACATGCGAACACAACAAAACATAGTTAATGGCACAACCAAACATCGTTGATGATGATACAACCAACACAATAAACGAAATCAAAGTTACGAAGAACATTGGTTACTCGTAAAATACCGCATCCCCGCCCCTTACCGAGAATGTTTTTTAGGAGGAAGGCAGAGAAGTCACCACAACTCTTTCTAAACTTTGGGGTGGAGAAAAACACGAATCTTGAACTGGTGAAGTTTTTTTGGTGATTTGCACGTTCCACGAACTTTCTCAAAAACATTACAACCATATAATCTACATAAATCATTATTATATTCATATCAACGGTAGCCTTAATTATTTATCTTTCATAGCCCGTTTGCAAAAAATTATTGTGTTTAGAATACTATTAGAAATTATGGTTAAAAGATCAAGAGTTATAATTCGTAAAAGCTTTCTCTGCGTATAAGGTAGAAGGATCGCGATATTTTCAGATAATTACTCCCGGCCAGATCGCCTTACTTGGCGACGAGTCCCGACTGGGCCTACTGATTTTTAAAATCTATTTACTGGTTTAGGTCGGGGTGGCCGAGGAGAATCCCCCTTTAGGAAACCCTGAAAATGTTGTTAGTTTTCGCGTATCTCTTACCATTTTCAAGAAAACTATTTAAAAAATGCATTCTGAACATATTTTTATTCGCTTAGTTTGATTTGGTCAAAAACAAATCCCATCGAAAAAATCTTTGTTTAATTAGTTTTTACGTAACTCTGACCGTTTTTGAGTCAATTAAAAATTTAGATTTTTTGAATTTCTATGGCCGAGGACACCTCGCCCCTCCCACTCTTAGAAAACCCTGATAATATTGTCAGTTTTGGGTATTTTTCAACGTTTTACAGATAACTCAAAATTTTAATTTATTTATTATTTTTTAAAATCTTTTTATTGGGTTAGTTCGTGATAGTCAAAAACAATACCCCTTTTTAAAATCCTTAAAGTTTTGTTGATTTCTACTTATTTCTGCCATTTTCGTAATAATTCCAAATTTTTTTTTTTTAATTTCAAAAATCTGCTTACTGGTTTAGGTCTATGTGGCTTGGGACCATCTCTTCATTGAAAAACCGGTAAATGTTTCCATATGAGTCCATATGAGTGCATTTTAAATCATATCTGAAAAGCGTATTATCGACATTTATATGGTAATAAAAGTTATTTGGTGCTATCCGCGTGGGTTGGATCGATGTTAAATGTTAATAAGAGGGTTGAATATCATTTTTGTTAAATTGAGAGGTTGCGAGTATGAAGGTATTTGAAATCATATACGAAAAAGTCCTTCATCGCCACAGAAAATTGTTGTAGTGCTTATCAGCACAATTCAGATTTTCCCAGAGGGACTGCAGAAAGTTTCAATATTAGGCGACTACAAGATCATATTATAGAAATATAATCATACTCGAATACCACCCATTCATGAAAGATCAAATTAAATAATGCTTAATTAAAGTTGGCAGGTTTAAATGAATTAATATTTTATAATAGCTCTTAACTTACATTTATTCAAGAAAAAGACGTTAATATATTCTGCTATTAACTAGTGATACATATTGTATTGTATTTTTATTTACATATATCAGAAAGACAATAGAGCTTGAACCCTCGAAGGAAGAAGCTAAGAAACTACAATAACTGAAAGTAGAAAGTCAAATAATTAAAATTTAAAGTACAAAGTATGTAATATTCGTTCAAAATCTACGATGATACACTGAGAACAATTATGTTGTTGAACCGACAAAAAATTGTATTGAGCCAACAAAACAAAATTTGGTGGCACGAATATTTTCCTCGGTGTAGCGGATTTACTTAGGGTCTCATTATACAGAATTCTAGACTAAAATTACGATAATTATTAAGTATATTAATTGGCTGGCAACTTATGTTTCCGTAATTCGAAAAGACAAAGAAAAGTTGTTATACAATACTATAGGTTAATAAAAACGAATTACTGTGTATTACTATGTGCCCACGCAGGAGGTTGACCTTCAAAGCGAGTAAGAATCCCATAACGCTCAGTAGTAGTAGGAGTTGTAATGGTATGAGTACTATTAGCATAAGTATAACTGCGCTCTATTAAAAGAACAGTCCACTTATCATTATATTCATCTGGGTTATAATGATAAGAGAGAAATGTCGATGCAAATACGTTGTTTCCAATATCTATAAAAACAACGTCAGGATGAATGTAATTTTGACTACTGTCAATATGTGTAGCTTCGAGATCAACAACTACAGGGTGGCGGCCTCTCGGGTCTCGTACATAAATGCGATAGGGTACTTCACTTCTTTCTGAAGATGGCATATGAAGAAATCCAGTTAAAACCTGGTTAGCATATAGTTGTACAGAAATGAAGTTTCCGGGATGAACTGCAAAGGATCTGCTTGTACTAGCTGCATAAGGTCTGCCCATGGCTTCACCGAATACTGAAAGAAAAATAGATATTTATGAATTTTTTGTTTACTGGAACAATAACTGAGGTATGTACGTAGATACACAGAGGGAGTTTCGGTTGCAAATTCCATGACTGTGGCGACTTTTGTCTTATATTTTACGACCCTAAATTTAGCAATCCATATAGATTAAAAATTTTGGAAAATTATTTAAAGAAAACTAATAAACCTATTAAAAAAACCTAGGACATACTTGAATTCGTCTCATGTTAATAATAATTTTTCAAGTTCTTAATTATTTAACGTCCAGTCATTTGATTGTATTTTTAAATAAAAGAGTGAAATATTTACAATAAAAAATCAGTATATTGAACAGAATCGATCAAATTAATCAAATAAACAAATTCAATAGAATCATTAAGATAAAATAAATCAATGGAAACAATAAAATGAATGAAATCACTAAAATCAGTGCAATTTTGATTTTATTGATAATAATTTTATTGTAGTATTTTATTCAATTTATTGACTTCATTCAGTCATTTGATTGTATTTTTTAACAAAAAAGTCGAATATTTGCAATAAAAAAGTCGATAAATTGAATATAATCAATCAATCAAATTAATAAAATCATAGAATCAATAAAATGCAATAAATCAATCAAAACAATAAAATCAATAAATGGAGTAAAATCACTAAAATCAGTAAAATGTAGACTTCATTGATGTGCTTTCTTTCTGATTTTGGTGATAATAAATCGATGTTATCGATTTCGGTAATCTCATTCAATTTATTGATTTTATTGAGTCATTTGATTGTTTTTTTTAAATAAAAGAATCGAATATTTATACCGATTTTCTTCATTTTATTAAAAAATACAATCAAATGAATAAAAAAATCAATAAATTGAATGAAATTACTAAAAACCATAAAACCAAATTATTATTAATGGAATAAAATAAGTGAACAGCACCAATAAAATCAATAAATTGAATAAAATCACTAAAATGAAGAAAATCAATAAAGTCAAAATTATACTGATTTTTGTGATTTTAATCAATTCATTGATTTTATTAATTTTTTTATTGTATGGATTTTATTGATTTCATTGATGTTTTTCATTTTATTGATTTTGTTGATAATAAATCGCTTTATTTATTCTAGTGATTCCATTCAATTTATTGCTTGTATTGATTTATTCCATTCTATTTTTTAATCAAAAAAATCATGTAGATCAATAAAATCACTAAAAACAAAAAAATAAAATTGTTACCAACAAAATGAAAAATAAAAAAATCAAGAACATCAATGAAATCCATAAATTAAATAAAAGCACAAAATCACTAAAATCAGTGCAATTTTGATTTTATTGATAATAATCTGATTTTAGTATTTTATTCAATTTATTGACTTCATTGCTTCATTTAATTGTAGTTCTTAATAAAAGAATCGGATATTCATACTGATTTTCTTTATTTTATTAAAAAATACGATGAAATGAATAAAAAAATCGATAAATTGAATGAAATCACTGAAATCAGAATGATTCTGACTTTATTGATTATAATTTGATTTTCTTGATTTTAGTGATTTTATTCAATTTATTGATTTTATTGATTCATTTCATTGTATTTTGTAATAAAATAAAGAAACTTAATATAAATATACGATTTTTTAAAAAATACAATAAAATCAATCACTAAAATCAATCGAACAATCGAAGAACAACATCAATCAAATCAATAAAATGAAATTTATATCGGGTTCACTGATTTCATTGATTTTATTGATTTCATTTATTTGATTCATTTTATCCGTTTCATTAATTTTAATTATTTTATTGATTTTATTCATGTTCTTCATTTTATTGATAATTTATTGGGAGATAAACGTCATTCTTTAGCACCCCCGCCCTCCAAAAGCTTATCACAAAAAAGATTTTTGTTGCTCCACCTAGCCTTGAACCTAGACCATTACCCCGCCGCTCCTTACTCTTTAGTCCTATAATTCAAACCGATAGTTATATTGCGCGGATTTCTTGTAACCCTTTTTTTCTCGTAAACCGCTTTCCATCTTAGTAAACTGTTTCAGCTTTTTTTATCTCAAATGAGGCCCTCTTCGCTCACAAAAGATGACCACAATCCGTGTCCCCCGTTACAAGCTTTTTCATATAATTAATTTATAGTTGGACCACTTGATAAACTTGGAATTTATAAATAAATTTGCAGAGGGCCTAATTTCGAAATTCCAGAAATCGAATTTGATAGTTTCGGAATTTATTGCTGAATAACTGGATAAATGTATAATTTATAATTTCAAAATTTTCAAATCATAATTTCAAAGTTATAATTTGAAACTGGGTAAATTCACAAATTTACATACAATCATAAATTGATTTATCTATAAAATTGGTGCATTTGCAGTTGCTGTCTTCAAAAACTTTTTAAATATTTGCGCCACGATTTCGCGAGTGGCACTGTGTGGTGCGGACTTCAGAGCATTGAAGATTCGGAGCGCGAATTTGACAGCCGGTCTGTTGGCGAGTTTGCTTTGCTGCTTTCCAATACAGTCTTATGGTCCTCACATACAGGACATCTCAATTTTGTTCTACATTTTTCTCCATTTCGCGACGTATTTCGCGAAATGTAGGTTCGCCATCATCAACATTTGGATCTTCGAATATCAGTTAGCCTCTGAAAATACTTCTGTGATGTCAGAATTGTGAGTAAAAAAAATAAATTTACGAACGGTTCTCGCCGTTCAAATGCTGTCTTCTGCTATCCGCAAATTTCTCCCTTTCGAAAAATTAATCATTTCCGCGAAAATAGTTATTCCCTCAGCAAAAGGCTTCATTCCTATAAATTTCGTTAATCCGAGGATCTCGCACAACCCCGGATATTTGACAAGTTTTCTTTCTTTCGCTCTCAAATACTTGGGAAAAATTATATATGGAGTCAGTGCTGTGCCTATAAAAAAAAATTCCAAGTCGGAGTTAACCAACACCCTTAAATTGAAGTTTTTACTTCATATAAAGATTCTTTTTATTCTATGGTCTTTGGACAACGTTTTGCAGTTGTGATTTATGTTTGGCTTTCATTGAATTATTGTTGAAAATCTCAAAAATGTTATAAAAATTGTAATTGTTCAAAAAATTATTATTATTTTTTCGCATAATTAAAAAATTCTTAGAGATATGGCTAAGACGAATCTAAGGATACCCTTACTTTTTTATAGGACCATGAGTTAAAAAAAAAAGTCCCTAATTTTTAATCTATATGCACATTTTTTTTAGCAATCTCATTTGAATGAAAAGGAATTACTTTTATGTGAAAATCAACTTTCGTGGATTTTATCAAATCGCAACGTTCTCACTCACTGACTGAGAAAAAAATTGATTTTATTTTGGTGTCTGTCTGTCCTCATGTCGTTGTTTGTGAACACCAGGGGGATGGCTCTCCTATAAAGGCCTGTAGAATAAATGTGTCATGAGATTTGAAGACGGCCGAGTGGCGGCGCTGGCTGTACTTTTAGGCCGACAATTATTCAAATGCATGGGGAAAATACAAATTTAATTGATTTTAATTTTTAAAATACGTTTTCTGCATATATTTATCCCGGAAAAATATTTTGTAGCATCTTGAATATCCAATAAATTGATAAGTATTAATGAAAAGTCAAGAAAATGTTATTTTGATGATTAAATACGAATACACTTTTCACACAGTACCAATAATAATTGTAGAAAGTGAACATTAAATTTTTAACATTGAAATATGTAAATATTGTCAACTGTGAAAATAGTAAATTTCAATCGAATTTTATTTTTATTGACATTTATAATGAATATTGAAATTAACGCTTAATTGAACGGAATTATAAAAATTTATATGTATATATTTTTTTAAAGCTAGAAAATAATTTATTTTGTTTCGTTATAGGACATTTCTAAAAATTAATTATAATAATAAAAAATATCTATTGTTACAAATATGTCGAATATTTCTAACGATTTATATTTTTATAGACTTTCCAGCGAAAAATCGTCTGTTACAGTGCAATATCGTCACATTAAAATTTTAATTTCCCGGAAAATAATTATTTTTTGTTGAAAAAAACTTCTTTATTCTTATTCAGCCTCCCTATATCTCTGGAGCATGTTCTTATGATTTTTTTAAATTAAAGAACAGATTTTTTTTCGCTATCCAAAAATATTTTTAAAACCCCGTGAAATTTGAACCTCCAAATTCTTAAATGATTTACTCGAACTTTGTTAACTTTTTCTAACGAAACTCATTTTCTCCCAATTTAGCAACTCAATATCTCGGGAGTAAGTTTTTATTTTTTGTTAAAAATAAAAATTGCAGTTTTTATCTCTTCAGGAGTGAACTTTTGTTTTATCTTTAAATGGTGATTTCGATTTTACAGAATTTTATATGTCTCTCCTGGAAAATTCTGATTTTGTTGCTTATCTAGTTCTGTGCTGCAACCCTTCAATTAATAATTAAATTTAATTCTAATTGCGATAAAAAATACCTTCAATTTCATTGATTTTCATTCATGTTATCAATAATTTGCGTTTTTTTTACAACAAAAAAATGTTTAATTGCGTATTTTCGATAAAATTTTTACGCCATATCTCGTTGAAAATTTAAATTTGTTTAGTACAACACTTTTTTGTCAATTATTTTCAAAGTGAACAAAAGAGATTTGCGATCTTTAAAAACAGTTGTGATGAAATGAAACAGTTTTCAAATTTTTTGATACCAACTTTAATAAATTGACTTATTAATATTAATTGAAAATTCATGTTACCAATAATTTGCGTTTTTTACGACAACAAGAAAACAGTTTAATTGCATATTTTTTACTCAATATCTCGTTGAAATACAACATTTTTGTTATGGTGCAACACTTTTTTTGTCAATTATTCTCAAAGTGAACAAAAGAGATAACGATCTTTAAAAACAGTTCTAATGAATTTAAAATGTTTTCAAATTTTTTGATAACAACTTTAATAAATTGTCTTATTAATATTAATTGAAAATTCATGTTACCAATAATTTGCGTTTTTTACAACAATAAAAAAGGAGTTTAATTACATATTCTTTACTTAATATCTCGTTGAAATTTAAACTTTTTCTTATAGTACAACACTTTTTTGTCAATTATTTTCAAAGTGCACAAAAAAGATTGCGATCTTTAAAAACAATTGCAACGACTTGGAATTATTTTCAAATTTTTTTATAACAACGTCAATAAATTGTTTTCAATAAAATAGCTCTTTGCCAGATCTTTATTATTTTATTGTCATTTGGTGCGGTGTAAACTTGAACTTTTTCGAAGCAATTCGCGTAACCAGAATTGCACCCAAAAATGCCAAAAACAACGCACTTATATCCCATTATTCTCGTTCATCACAAAAAAAAACTTGATAAAATTTCAGTCTAAAAGCCTTAAAACTTAATTCTGAAGCAAAAAAAAACTAAACTGTCCGTTTTTATAATTTAAAAAGCACAAAGTTTCACATTTTTCACACTTTCCCCATGCAATTGAATAATTTTCGGCCTAAAAGTACAGCCAGCGCCACCCTCGGCAGTACTCAACATTTCCGTCACTTTCATTTCAGAGTGTCACGGCCCTGGTGAACACTATAACTTTTAAAGAAATTATCGAATTGTATTGCCGTTTGGCACAATATTTTAAGGCCACTTTTCAACAAGATCCATAGTTTTTGTTTTAATCGTGAAAAATGATATTAAAACTAAAACGTATAGATATTAAATGGCCTTCGATTTTTATTAATTTTTTATTTTATTTTTAAAATTAATTTTCCAAACTGCACATCTATATGCATAGATAAATTTGAGATTGTGAAATGAGAGACAAAGAGACTGCGTTCGCCACTCGACCAACTGATTTTCAGGAAATTCAAGAAATTTTGGGAATTTACAGAATTAGGAAAATTAAAAAATAATCCGGGATTTGAGAGAATTAAAAATATTCTAAGAATTCATGGAATTCAGGTTATTCAAGGATTGAAAAGAATTTAGAGAATTCAAAGACTTCAGAGATATCATGGCATTCATAGTTTGCAATGAAGTCCAAAGAATTCAAAGAATTTCAATGTGAATAAATAACAATTCCAAGAAATGTCCTAAACCAAATAGTAGCAATATTGTCTGATATTTGTCGCGTTTGCGTACTAAAATGCTGGGCTAACTTAAAAAGAAGAGTTGTTTTTTTAGACGACAGACGCCAGAGTGGTCGTTTTAGGTGTACACGTCGAAACAGGTTCTTTTAACTTGGAGGAATCGAATTGACCAGTAGAAATCGACGGATCAATAAGACATGTTCACGAATCAGCTTGCGAAAATTCTCAATCATTTAGAGGGGGTCTTGTAATAGGTTTGTAATTCTATGATAATGAATAGTATATTACGCATCTAGGGAGGGAAGTATGCGTTTTCTTGTTGAACGCGACGTTTACCGATTCTGCGCCGAAGATGCAGCTAGAACGAAGACAACATTTTATATAGTTAATTATTATAATGATTGATCATGAATATCAAAAGATTTTGTTTGATAACATATTTGTCCCTCAAAATTCTTTTACATATCAACGCTTAGTAGTTTCCGAAATAATTCCCAAAGTGGAAAATATCCAGCAACTTAGATTCCTGTGACGTACAGTGAGAAAAAGTTATCATTTTGCAGAATCCTGCACGAGCCGAAAAATAAAAGTCCAACCAAGGGTGTAAAGTTGGACCCCAATCATCGGCAATTCCAAAATTATCTTTTTAACCACTCCTTTCTTGATCTTTAAAGAGGTAGGATCTAAAAGTTAGTTGGTTAAACAATCGTAAGATGATTAATAAACAAATATGAGGCACCAGCTTCCACGATTTTCATGTTTTCATGATTAAATTTTTTTATGTGGGGCTGATCGTTAGTAGTTAGTTGGTGTTTTTTGTCTATGTACTCCACCAATAAGTGAGTTTAAAAATTGTCTAACTAATGAAAAACAGGCATTTTGCGGGACGAGACAAACAAAAATGTCATAAAAAGTAAACTCAAAGACTTTATTGACATCATCATTCGGCTAGATTTTAAAGTTAGCTGCTTGTTTCAAAAAATTAATAACAAGAATTAATTGTAATCATTTTATAAGAAAAATAAAAATTAATTTTTTAATTAAGATCGAACAGAAATCTATTTTATCATGAATTATTTTATGCAAAATGAGCATGAAAAAGATTCAGAATTGAAAAACGGACTTCTAAACTACGGCAATTTTCGGCGCATCAGAGACAAAAATAACCAAATGAAAAAATAGGGAGAAAAGGAGAAAAAGTCAACCAGAACCAACCCCTCAATTTTTCCTATATTAAGAAACCTACAGTTTACTCTGAAAGTGTTTCATAACGGTTAGTTCACACATTTCGGTCCTAAATTAGAAAAATTGAAAAAAATCGAGCAGCAATACAAAATTTTCTATTAATTTTCACACATATTAAAAATATTAAGGTAGTTGCGAAGACAGCAATTGAATTTAAATTTAGAAAGTTTTTAACGCTTCGTATTAGGGGTTTTTTAATGTCATTAAATTGTCCTAATTTTATAATTGTTGCTTGCAGATTTTAATAAAAAATAAAAATACATTATTAGCAAAAAAAATTTCCACATCAAACATAATCAATTTTGATAATTCTTCAAATCTCTGTACTCTGGTTATTTAGGGGTCGATAGACAGTTGGTCTGAATTTAGTAATTGGTATTTGCCTTTAAATAAATAATTGCAATAAATAATTTACAACCAGATACCGACAACATTCTGTTCTGTTTACTAGTGGTGTACTCAGGTAATTAATTTATTCTTATTTTATCATTTTTGCATTTTTGCATTTCGACGTTTTGATCGAATTCCAAAAATCGATAACTCTTCCTACCAGGAATCTTGAAGGATCGTAATTTGGTACAAATTTCATAATTATTACTTATTTATTTAAATCAACAAAAGGTATAATTTATTACAAATTCGATTTCAACGTCAAATTTGATCAAATTAGAAGAATCATGAACTTATTTTACTAGGGGTGTTCAAGGGTCATTGTTGGGTACACTTTTGTGAGCCGTTTATTGCATATTTTAATAAATAAAGCAATAAATTATCTTCAAACAGATATCGATTCATTGGTATTGTTAATGTAAACGGGTGAGCAATAATTATATAATCATGACAAACTTATGACATTCGAAAAACCGTTTTATAAAGAGTTGAAAAATTTTTGAATTTTAATCCAATGTTATCTCTGTAATCTCTGTTTTTAATCAACTGTTTATAATTCGTTGTTGTTGCTGATAATTTTTTTAAAGTGAAAATTAACGAGCAAATAAGACCAACCAACGATTTCAATCAAGTCTATGTTTCTACTTTTATTAAAGTTATAGTTTTTGCTCTATTCCGCAAGATGTTCGTTTTTTAATAATACAACAATTTATCAACTGAAGCCTTGGTAGAATAAACGTTGGATAAAAAAAGCATGTTGTGATTGAGAATGTGCACGGGTTTCCGGACACGTATTAGTGGTACAACAAATATTTATTTTCACTTGAACAAATTGCTATAATGTTACAAAATTTTAGTCATATGAGTCCACGACAACTGATCACGAAAATTTTCCTGTCTGAATGGGATTCGGCTGTAATTCAAATATATGATTTCTTGGTGATAAAAAAAAATCCTACCAATATTTTTCCAAAATTCGAAAAAATGGCGGTAATATGGGACTTGGAGTTTTCGTACAACTTTTTATTTGAATTACACTAGTTTACAAAATTGACAATTTTCTCCTGCCCACCACATCATAATATGATTTTTTAAATGTATTTTGGCCCACTAAACACGAAAATCACAGACACGCACATTTTTTTGTGAAAGCGTTTTCGAGATATCTATGTTCGAAATTTTTGTATTCAATTTTCAGAGTTGTTTCGATATTTTTGAAAATAGCTCGAGTTTTAATTGACCAATTTAACTAAAGAAGCCCACAAATTGAAGGCAACTGAATCCTGTACAACTTTCTATTCTAAAGTTTTTAGATCGGCCCAGTAGTCAGTGACACACAAATTTAGAAATGTTTTTCAGTAAACTGTAGAATTATAGACATTTGTTGAATAAGTTATGAGCAAATATGTGGATGAAAATAATTTGAAGAATTTTAAATTGTTTATGTCTTACGGTCCACATAAAATTGAGTAAAAATTGAGCCAAAAACATTTTTCCAACTCAGAATTTATAAATTTAAAAACTATTTTCTGCATCCTTCCCATGTGGAAATGCAAATGGGGGGCTAATCGGGACGACTGATTAGGGTACTTGACAAGTTCCCTCACGGTGAATAAATCGACGGCTAACCAGTTGACCCGACTTATCCCAGTCGGGGTCTAATCGGATATTACCCGGGTGAAAATACACCACTGGCACAGTACCACTATTTCCATACTCTGAAGATATAATAAAAAAGGTGTTTAAAAAATAAATGAAGGGCAACACCGCAGAAGGGCGTAAGTGCCAAATTTCGGAAATGCGTTTTATTGGCCTAAAATCATGTTTTTCACCTATCTCATATTTCTGTAAAAGATTATGGTCCGGTTCGATTTAGGAGTGGGTCAAAATCCATGTTTGGTATTTTTGTTTATAAAGTAATTTAATATTTTTGCCTGTTCTTGACACAATTCAATGAAGCTAAGTGACAGCTCAAAAGTACTTTTTTGTTCTTTAATTTCTTCCAAAAATGAAAAAGTCATGCAACTCTTTGTGTGTCCACATTTTCATTTTTGGGGACGCCCCGCACCATTGATAAGGGATTTTCTCGGATGTGACTGCTTCTTTTAGGATACTTGTTTTGCGATTTGCTAGAGTTAAGTAATAGCTCGAAAGTACTCTCTTGTTTTTTCGCTAAATGCAAAAATAAAACAATTACGCAACTTTTTAGGTGTCAAAATTTGAATTTTTAGGATGCGATGCTATTTTACTAGGGTTCTCTCGCACATGGTTATTTTTTTTTGAGCCCTCTTTTCGCGATTCAATAGAGATAACCAATAGCTCGAAGGCACTTTCTTGTGTTTTTTTTTTATTTCAAAAATAAAATAGTTACGTTACTTTTCGTGAGTGAAAATTGAAGATTTTTGGTTACATGTCGTCCCTTTGACAAAGGTTTTCTCGGAGATGATTGCTCCTTTCCTGATTTTCGTTACACGGTTCGATGAAGCCTAGCAGTACCTCAAACCGTTTTCGCGTTTATTTGTTGCCTTCTGCGGTGTTGCCTTCAAATAATAATTGATGACGAGTATTTTGTCTATAAATGTTAATGGCCCTGCTTAGAACGAATACATATATTACATTTTTTAACATTATATTACAAATAAAATTTCTAATGCTACGGGATTTCGAACCTAGATCTATACCTGAATCGGACGCCTGGCAGTCGGTAGGCTTAACTATTACTCTATACCTACAGAATTGAAAATCGATGAAAAAACCAGCCTCATGAGCAACAGCTCGATAAAGTTATAACAATAATTTTTTTAACTCTTTTTTCTCAATATTTTTTTCATTGTTATACGACATCATTTTGATGTAAAATAAATAATCTTTCAACAGGAATACAAATAAAATAATTTTTAAATAAATAGTTTTAATCGATTACAATTTTTATTTATGTAATATTTTGTTTTTTCGAGTTTTAGATTATTTTACAACTTTCGATAATGACATAAAATGTCATTTTTGATGAGCATATAAAATTTGTATCGACGGAACTTAGAAATTTTATCGCATAGTGTGACAATTTTTTTAATAACTTATTTTTTTCAATTTTCCTGTAACGTTTTTGATTTTTAGGTGTTTCAGACTTTTTCACGGCGATTACGATTTACATCAATTGATTTTTTTCTAAACATTTTCAATTTATCTTAAAGATGGAACATGGCACTTTTTTTTTAAAAAAAGCAAAGAAAATTGCTTTCGCGATATTTTTAATTATAGTTTTTCGAAATTTTAGAACACATGAGCAGTCTTAAAGTGTCGTTGAAATGTTATAAGATAAAACTTGATTTTTCAGCCTGCTGGCCATTAAAAATTAACTTGCTTACACGTCCATTTTCTACAGAATTTATTTAAAACTAACCCTTAAAAACTAACATCCATCCATTCCTTATCTCTAAGATCGCAAGCTCTTATCGCCTTGCCTTCCACGCTTTTCTTAACCAACTCATATACCATCCTCCCTTCCTCGTGCATCCTTCTCGTGCCATACCTGACGGCTCGAGTGACCCTTTCTATTGTAAGACGCTCGAACACGAGCTCGCTGCCCAGCGGGGCGATGTGGTGCTCAACCGGAGGCTACTGTATTATGTTACCTCGAACTCTGTTCCGCACCACCATGTCCCGCCGCATGCTGTACACTTTTTATTTTTTGGAAGTAAATACCTTTCCAATAAGAAATTAACCACACCAAGAGTTAACACATGATTAAAAAATTTACCTGCACTTTGCAGGAACTCCATTTTGTTTCATTAGTATAACGTATACCTTGTAACGTCCAAAATTATACTTCACCAGAGCTTCGTTATATGCTCAATCTCGGGGGTTGTCTGAAAATAACCTTATCGCCAGCAGTGAAACGTAAACAGGCAGGGCCACCTGAACCGTTTGCATGACATTGCGCAATCTACTTAACTGCGGAGTAATGCAGTGCCTCCCTTCATAGGCGGAGTCGCAACCGTCTCTCACCCTGCCCCCTGAGAAACTGTGGGGACGAGCAATTCTAGGAATTGCTAATATCGCCTGCAGTCGCGCGAGCATATAACGAAGCTCTGGTGTAATTGCAAAACGATTGAGCACCCTGGTTAAATTGCCCCTATCCCCACTCTTGGTTAGTCTTACGGAAAATTCCGTTTACACGGCCAGTTCTTAAATTTTAAGGTTTAAGAATATTCTGGAATTTATAATATATTAGAAGCTACTTTGATACATAGTCGATTGCAAACCATTTAAAAAAAACTCATGTTCCAATGACAAGTAAAAAGGCCGTTTCAATTCTCAACAGTTGGAACACTCAACAGTTGGACATTCAACGGTCGAAAATTAAACAAAATTGTATATTGAATTTTCAACAGTTTAATAATTAACTGTAGAAAACTGAAGAAAATTAGATTTTCAATTCATTTCAATTTTTAGCAGTTAAATTTTCAACTGTTTGAAATTGAATTTTCTTCAATTTTCAACAGTTGAAAATGAAATTCCATCAGATGGCAATTATATTATAAATTGTCTTTATTCTTTTAAAATTGAAAATTGAATTTTTAGTTTATTTCAATGTTCAACAGCTGAGAATTGAAATTTATTTTTCTATTTATTTCCAATTTCAAAATATCCAAAAATTGTATGAAGAATCACATACAAAGTTGTAGTGTGATTGGTTTAAATGTGTAACTTCATGTAAACGTGCAACGCTAGATAATACAGTAACCTCCGGTTGAGCACCACATAGCCCCGCTGGGCAGCGAGCTCGTGTTCGAGCGTCTTACAATAGGAAAGGTCACTCGAACCGTCAGGTATGGCACGGTACCCTGGCATCGTCTTAAGCCAAAGCACCTTTCCCTCTCAACCTCCAGCTTCCCACCCCTCCCCTGTTCTCCTTCTCCCACCAACACTCCCTAACCAGCCTACTTCCCCCCTCTTCAAAAAATTTCTCCTCATATTTACACGCCCGGCTCCCTGCTAGAGTCCCTACACTCGTTCTCCCCGTCTCCCTCCTGACAATATAATTAGGCGTGTTCCTTGCCAACCACAGGGTCCACTTTACATACCTCTCCTACGTTCTATTTACCTCTTCACTTTCCTTTCACCCCCACACCTCTACCCCATACAATAGCACACTCATCACTAGTGAATCAAACAATTTCATTCTCCTTCCAAAATCGTCTGCGAATAACTTCTTTCCCAAGTCCCACACCTGCCTCGTCACCACATTTGCCCTCCGCACTCTCTCTTTTGTGTGACCATCCACTCCCCCATTCCTCCGAAACACGAAGCCTAGGTACACAAACTCTTTCACCTCCTGCACCTCCTTTATCTTCCACTTCCACTCCCCTCCCTTATCCCTTCCCCATCCTTTTCTGAACATCATAAGCTTGGACTTTTCCGCATTCAGCTCTAACCCCTTCTTATCCAAGTATCTTCTCAACCTCTTCATCATCTCCTTTAAGGCCTCCTCGCTATTTGCCAGCAACACTATGTCATCTGCATACGCTAGTGACCAAATTCTAACCCTTCCTATGCTGACTCCTCCTACCACCCCGGCCTCCAGCTTACTTTCCACATCCGCAATTGAAATCGCAAAAAGCGTTGGGCTAAGTGGACACCCTTGCCTTAAACCCCTATCCATCCAGAATCCCTCTGAAATCCCCTCCCCTCCTCTTACCTTATCTTTGATCTCTTTATATATCTCCCTTACCCTCTCGATCAGGCCCCTCTCCACTGCCCTATCCTCCATCGCCTCCCACAATCTCCCCCTATACACAGAAGGAAACGCGCCATTGAGATCCACAAAAAACGCGTACACTCTCGTCCCCTTCTTCGCTAATTATTGTCTATCCACCTCGTGCTGCAGAACTTAGATATTGTCGATAGTACTCCTAACCGCCCTAACGCCCCCCTGCGTCTCCAGAAATATAACATTCCCCTCGACATCCTTCCGCAGTCTCTCTGCCACCACCATCGCGCATTTTTTATACGCCGTATTCATTAGCGAAATCCCTCTATAATTTTTCCGGTCTATCCCTATCTCTTTTCTTATACAGTGGCACTATGAACCCTTCTCTCCACCCTCCTGGGAATCCCTCGCCCCTACATACTTTTTTCACTACCTCCTTCAGCCTCACCCAAACCTCTCGTGCACTAAACAGCCATGCTTCGTTCTCAAGCCCAACCAGCCCTGCTGCTTTTGATCTTCCCAACTTCCTTATCTGCTTCTCTACCTCCTCGTCATTCAACTCCTCCATCTCTGCCTTCCCCGTTCTTCTACTCCCCCCATCCCTCTTCCTTGAATTTGAGCCATAGAATCATTCTTTAAAAAACTCCCTCCACTCCTCACACCCTATCTTCTCGCTAACCCCCACCCTTCGCTTCCTAAACCTATTTATTATCTTTCAGATGTCCCCCTCTATCTTAACATTTGCTAACTCCTCTTACAGATCTCTCTCCTTTTCCTGTTCTTTCTTCTTACACATCAATCTAAACCCCTTCCTCATTTCTACGTATTCCTCCCTTTTCGCATTACCCTCTTTCCACTTCTTGTACTTCCTCTTCACCTTCCTTTTTATCTTTTAACATTCTCCATCTCACCACGGTTTCACCATTCCTTTCTTCTTCTTTCTAAATACCTTCTTTTGCACACACCCTTTCACCTTCTCTTCAGATCCTCCCATATGTCTTCCACCGACTCCCCTTCAAAGTGTACATTTCCTAGCTGCTCCTGATACTTCTCTATCGTCTCCCTCGTCCAGGTCACCCTCTCGCCTATCGAGACCTCTCCCTCGCCTTGTCTTCCACCATCCTCCCCTCTTATCCACAGACTTAATGGCTGATAGTCTGATTCCATCCTCCTCTCTACTGCGAATTTTTCCGTCCCCTCCCATCCTTGCATATCCATGACCACATAGTCTATCACCGATAACCACACCTTACTTACATATGTGTATTCTTCCTCTTCGTGTCCAGTTGCCATACCATTCGCCACTGTCCACCCTCTATCCTCCATCCACTCCCTTAGAATCTCCCCCTCCTTATTTATCATCTTATCCTTCGATTTTCTTTCAAAGCTCTCCCCTTCCCTGTAAAGGCCCCATTCCCTCCCCATCCCCGCATTAAAATCCTCACCCAGTACCACTGTACCCTCCTCTCTTTCGCCTAGCAAATCTTCCACCCTTTCTTCAATTCTTTCCATCCCATGTTCATTCTACACTGTCACAAACTTACACGCTATCCCTCCTATTTGTACTTTTCTCATTTGCACTCCCTCCCTCTCTTCCACTCCATGAACTTCTTCCTCTAATCCATCTCTAACCCCCGTTAGAATTTCCCCATTAGCCCTTACTTTCTTCTTCACTTCGACCGCCTCCTGGAGTCTTCACATATACCCCCTTGGCAGCTTTGGCTCTATTCTATCCCATTCCTTTCTTTCTACCCACGTCTCTACCAGTCCAACAACATCAAATTCCTGGATATACCCCCAGAACTCCTCATCCTTCTTCTTTATCCCTGCTACGGTCCAGAACAGCAACTTCACTAATCCTCTATTCTGCATTACCCTCACTCCCCTACTTCCTACGAAACAAATTCCCCTGCGCTTCCTTCAACACCTCTTTCTCCTCATCCCACACCCACATTTTCTCGTCTACTTTTATTTTCCAATAACCTACCTTCGCCGATCTCCCTTCAATACTCTCCCTCCTAGCCCTTTCGTTCAGCATTCTCTGCACATTCCTTACCTTTTTGGTTAAATCGTGATCAATAAAACTCCCTTATCCTTTATCCTATTCTAATTTCGCATTAACCCCAACTTTTCTTCCCAGCTCTCCAACTCCACAACCGCCACTTCCTTGTCCTTTCTCCCCTCCAACTTTACTTTCCCTCTTCTGCCTTTAACCCACCCTATGCTCTGTTGCAGCTCTTCCACACCCTCTCATTCTTCCCCGATCTTTAGCTTCAACCCTTCTATCACAATATTATACCTCCTGTCTGCCCTCTCTTTTCTCTCAATTCTGAACTCCATTGCCCTTAACCTTTCCCTATGCACCCTCTCCTCCTTGTCACTTCTACGCTCTTCCACTTTCTCTTCTATCATATTTTCTACCCTCTCCCAAATACTTTTAATCTCGCCCCCCCCCTACTTTTATCTCCTATTTCCATTTCCGTCCTGCCCTCCATCTTCTCAAGCCTTTTTTCCGTCCTTTCCTTCCACACCCTAATTTCCTCTTCCATCTGCTTTATTTCAACTTCTTTTTCTTCTATTTCGCTCTCTAACCCTTCTACTCTTTCACTCAGCTCTTTCACCTGCTTTTCCCATTTCTCATCTCTAATTCTCAAGTCCTCCTTCATGCCTTTCATCTGTTCTTTAGTCCCCCTTACGTCCTTCCTCAGCCCCCTGATCCCGCCTATCAGCATCCCGAGAGCCTCCTTCTCCACATTTCCTCCCGTCACTTGCGCTCGACGCTCTCTACCTCGTCTTCTCGCTTCCTTCGTTCCCACCGTTCCGCTTTCTCGCTCTCGGCGACACGCCACTTGACACCTAACCACGCACTGTTGCAGTGTTCACAGATCGTGGGAGCTGGCGGCCCCCACCACGACTGCCGAGTGGGAGCAACACACGTAAACGCCGCGTGTCGGTTTGTCCGCACTCCGTCACTTGATTCCACGCTCCGCGGCAACGAAAATTTGTCGGCTCGGATGATTTCACTGTCTCCTTCGTGCTCTTTCGTTTCATTTCGGTGGCGGCCGAGGATTGCCGAGAATGCACGACTCTCAACTTGAAATTTTCCATTCTCGGCGACTGGGCTATTTTCAAGATTTGTCAGCTTTTTCAGATTTGGAGAATTGGAGGATTTGGAGGTTAGAGTCAACTTTTGTTTACAAACAAAGTTTGATAACCTCAAAAAAGCTAAAAAAGTTTTAAAAGATGATGATTATGTTTTTCAGGTATTATTATAGAATCTTTTCTAGTATAGGATCTACAGGGAATATAGTATAAGTTACTACAGGTTTTCAAATTTGTAATATAAGGAATATATTATGTAAGAAAAATTGATGTTAGATTGATAATGTATATCATTCTCAAGCCTCAAGTGGTTTTCAATTTTCAAGTTTTGTATTTCATTTTTTAATTGATTTTAAATATTGTGAATTTAGAATGATAATAATTTATATATATTTTTAATTCAGTAAAATAATCATAATTTCTTTAAGTGATCTTTTCTTAAAGAAGCATGAAAACTATGAAAGTATAATAGTCGATATTTATATTTTAAACCATTTCCAAAAGTTTCAGGACTTTTTTTTAAAAAGATTTTAAACTTTTTTGCATTATAATACTTTCGTAAATTTTCATTGCATTAAATATTCAATATTTATAATATTTTCTCAAGGAAAATAGAATGTATATGAAATTATGAAAATCACAGCTTTGTTATTTCTTATAAACACTTCATAAAACCTTTAATGACTTGTATATCTATACTTAATAAATAAATCATGATTTACAGAAGAGAAAGCCTTACACTATACATATAGCCTGTTACAGAAATGGGTCTATGGTTTTATTATCGTGATTGTTTGAAATAATTTATATATTATTATAAAATAATTATATAAAAATTTATAAATAAAAAATTATTTTACTCATCAGAGCGTAAAATGGCAATTTTATTATTTGTAATGATATTTTTCTTTTTTAATTCTGAAATTTCATTATTTTGTAGCTAATATATAAATAAATAATTATTTTTAATAGAAAATGGGTATTAAAGTATTACAGAAAAATCAATATAGGAATAAATAATGACAGTGTGGATCAGACTGGGAAAAACCCGGGAATTTTTTTTAACTAGGAGAAACCGTGATAAACCCGAGAATTTTATTTAGGACAGGGAATTTTTTTATTTCATTGTAAAATCTACTTTTATCTACTTTATCTTCTTCTTATGCTTAAAAATTATAACTTCGTTCAATGTTTATTATACGACAGTCTCTGCTTGATAATAAGATTGGCACGGTATATAAATAAATAAATAATGAATCGAATGTAATTAATTCTTATAAATATCACAATTTTTATGTACTTTCATAGGAATCATCTGACGTAGATCACAAATGAGGTTTGATTAAACTGTGTACGGGGAAAAATGCTTAGTTTCAATGTTGTCAATAGGAAAACGAAGAAACAGGGTACATCATTTCTATTTCAAAATTTATGTGTTGGACCGAGGCAGGATATATTAATTTCAATATTAAATAGGAGAATCACCTGAAATTAATTTTAAAGCTGAAATGTAAAAAAATAATCTTAGTAAATTATTTATTATTTACAAATTTATTATAAATTATAATATTAAAAGATTCTCCACGAAATTTAAATTTTTCACTTATGAGAGTGTAAAATGGCAATTTTATTATTTGTAATGATATTTTTCTTTTTTAATTCTGAAATTTCATTATTTTGTAGCTAATATATAAATCAATAATTATTTTTAATAGAAAATGGGTATTAGGATCATTATAGAAAAGTTAATAAAGGAATAAGTAATATTAAAAAATATTGAAAAGATAAGTGTCAGAACTAATGAAAATATAAATATATATATTTATATTTATATATTTATATTTTCATTAGTTCCAAATTATTATTTAGAATTTTTTTAGTTCAATACAAAAAACTGTAAACTTAAAAATGTTTCTTAAAAATGAATGTACCTTTTTATAATTATGAAGAGGTGCATTCATTTTGAAGAAAACATTTTTAGGTTTAAAGTTTTTTGTATTGAAATAAAAAAATTCTAAATAATAATTTATTAAAATCATTGGCATGCATTTAAAAATTAAAATAATTTTATTATTTTTCATTACTTTTGACATTATTGCCTACAAATGTAGGTTCATTGTTAAAAAGAGTTATTTTGTGAGTGTAATGAATTCTCGCATAAATATCACAATTTTTGTGTACTTTCATATAAATAATGTGAAATAGACCACAATCCAGGTTTAGTTTTTTAAGGGAGTAATTTAAATTAAATTAATTTTAAAGTTGAAGTGTAAGAAAGTAATTTCAGCATTTTATTATTATTTATCATTTTTTGATACCCAATGCAAAATATTTTAAACTTAAAATTACGTAATCGAATGGGCAAAAGATTATTTCTATGAAAAAAAGTCTTAAATCTTAAACGTTTAAAAATAGGCACCATTTTTTTATTTTATTTTTTATATTCAAAAAAAATTTTAAATTTTTTTCCTACATTTAAAATAACGAAAATATTTTTAATCACCGAAAACAATCACGAAAAATAAGAATCCCGAATTCCAAAATATCTTACATTTAAATTGATCGAATTACATAATTTCTGAGTTATTAAATAAAAGCAAATTCTAAGATTCAAATAAGGACCTCACACAAATCCACCGAGACCTTTTTTTACATACATACAATTCTTCCGCATATATTAAAAGTAAATTCCATTGAACGTAAAACAAATTAAAATTGGAAGTAATTTTTTTTCTTTCTACTAATAATAAAAAATTAAAAAATTTTATTTATAAAATAATAAAATACAGTTTTTGCTTTGTAGACATTATTTCTTTTAAAATAAAATAATTATTTAGCTCTAAAAATTGGGAAGACGTGCATTCATTTTTTAAAACAGTTTTGAAGACTAAAGTATTTGGTAATGGGTTACAAAATTTATAAATAATAAATAATTTACTAAGATTATTTTTTTTTACATTTCAGCTTTAAAATTAATTTCAGGTGATTCTCCTATTTAATATTGAAATTAATATATCCTGCCTCGGTCCAACACATAAATTTTGAAATAGAAATTGTGTACCCTGTTTCTTCGTTTTCCTATTGACAACATTGAAATTAAGCATTTTTGCCTGTACACAGTTTAATCAAACCTCATTTGTGATCTACTTTAGATCATTCCTATGAAAGTACATAAAAATTGTGATATTTATCAGAGTTAATTACATTCGATTTATTATTTATTTATTTATTCATAAACCGTGCCAATCTTATTCTCAATCACAGACTGAAGTATAATAAACATTAAACGAAGTTATATTTTCAAGCACAAGAAGAAGATAAAGTAGATAAAAGTAGATTTTACAATGAAATAAAAAAATTCCCTGTCCTAAATAAAATTCTCGGGTTTATCACGGCTTCTCCTAGTTAAAAAAAATTCCCGGGCTTTCCCCAGTCTGATCGACACTGATATTACTTATTCCTATATTGATTTTTCTGTAATACTTCAATACCCATTTTCTATTAAAAATAATTATTTATTTGTATATTAGCTACAAAATAATGAAATTTCAGAATTAAAAAAGAAAAATATCATTATAAATAATAAAATTGCCATTTTACACTCTCATGAGTAAAATAATTGTTTATTTATAAATTTTTATATAATTATTTTATAATAATATATAAATTATTTTAAACAATAACGATAATAAAATAATAGTTCCATTTCTGTAACAGGCTATATGTATAGTGTAAGGCTTTCTCTCCTGTAAATTATGATTTATTTATTTATTAAGTAAAGATATACAAGTCATTAAAGGTTTTATGAAGTGTTTATAAGAAATAACAAAGCTGTGATTTTCATAACTTCATATACATTCTATTTTCCCTGATAAAATATTATAAATATTGAATATTTAATGCAATGAAAATTTACAAAAGTATTATAATGCAAAAAAGTTTAAAATCTTTTTAAAAAAAAGTCCTGAAACTTTTGGAAATGGTTTAAAATATAAATATCGACTATTATACTTTCATAGTTTTCATGCTTCTTTAAGAAAAGATCACTTAAAGAAATGATGATTATTTTACTGAATTAAAAATATATATAAATTATTATCATTCTAAATTCACAATATTTAAAATAAATTAAAAAATGAAATACAAAATTTGAAAATTGAAAACCACTCGAGGCTTGAGAATTATATACATTATCAATCTAACATCAATTTTTCTTACATAATATATTCCTTATATTACAAATTTGAAAACCTGTAGTAACTTATACTATATTCCCTGTAGATCCTATACTAGAAAAGATTCTATAATAATACCTGAAAAACATAATCATCATCTTTAAAAACTTTTTTAGCTTTTTTGAGGTTATCAAACTTTGTTTGTAAACAAAAGTCGACTCTAACCTCAAAATCCTCCAATTCTCCAGATCTGAAAAAGCTGACAAATCTTGAAAATAGCCCAGTCGCCGAGAATGAGAAATTTCAAGTTAAGAGTCGTGCATTCTCGGCAATCCTCGGCGTCAACGCAGAACCCATCTTCGTGGCCGCCACCGAAATCAAACGAAAGAGCACGAAGGACACAGTGAAATCATCCGAGCCGACAAATTGTCGTTGCTGCGGAGCGTGGAATCAAGTGACGGAGTGGGGACACACAGACACGCGGCGTTTACGTGTGTTGCTCCCACACGGGAGTCGTGGTGGGGGCCGCCAGCTCCCACGATCTGTGAACACTGCGCTGTTGGCCGTCGTGGCACGTGGAAAATTTCCTCCCCGTCAATGTCACTACCAGTACTGTCACTGCCCACCTCCCGCTCTGTCGCCGGTAATTGACCCGCCAGATGCAAGAACCAAACGTTTATTTTTAATAATAAACACGAAATATTGAAAAAAAGTTTATCCCTGATTTAATCAAGTTTTAAAACTTAAATCGTTCTAAAACACCATTTTGTTTCTGGAAATTTTGATTTCACATTCGTAATCAGCGACCTCGAAAACCCCTTTATACCAATTTCGAAAAAAAAAATCAAGAGCGTTGACCAAGAAACCGGTTCTCTGAGAACGGCAATTAAATCCGAACTTAAGAGAAACAAATATCAATATCTATAGGCCTTAATGTCTCTGTTCTTCTTTGAAAAATTAAGAATTTATTGATCATACTCGACCGCCATATTGGATCCGCCATTTTTTTTTTGAAATTGCATCTTCGGATTCGTAATGAGCGACCTCGAAAGCCCCTTTATACCACTAAAAAAAAATGTATTTGGCATACTCGACCGCCATATTGGATCCGCCATTTTGTTTTTGGAAATTTCAACTACGGATTCGTGATCAGCGACCTCGAAAAACCCCTTATACCAATTTCGAAAAAAAAATCCAAAATTTATTGTTCATACTCGACCGCCATATTGAATCCGCCATTTTGTTTTTGGAAATATTGACTTCAGATTCGTAATCAAAAACCTCGACAACCCCTTCACACCAATTTTGAAAAAAATCCAAAATTTATTCATCATACTCGACCGCCATATTGGATCCGCCAGTTTGTTTCTGGAAATTTTGACTTCAGATTCGTAATCAGCGACCTCGAAAAACCCGTTATACCAATTTTGAAAAAAAATCAAGAGCGTTGACCAAGAAACCGATTCTCTGAGAACAGCAATAAATTAAATCCGAACTCAAGAGAAAAAAATATCAAGGTCAATGCCTTAATGTCTCCGTTCTTCTTAAAAAAATCAAGAATTTATTGATCATGCTCGACTGCCATATTGGATCCGCCATTTTTTCTTTGAACATTTTGACTTCAGATTCGTAATCAACAACCTCGAAAACCCCCTTATACCAATTGAAAAAAAAATTATTTAGCATACTCGACTGCCATATTGGAACCGCCATTTTGTTTTTGGAAATTTTGACTTTGGATTTGTAATAAGCTACTTTAAAAACCCCGGATTAAGAAAATTTGGCCCATTTTATGAACAATTTCTACTTTGGCCAGCTTTTCGGGATTCCGTCCCACTGTGCGACGTGGCGCTGTACACCGCCTAAATCCGACGTGCAACATAATGGATTGGGGGCGTCGAGTTGTCAGTATACCATATGCGCACGTGCATAGTTTGAGCACTACCAGATTTGCACGTAGAAATCTAGAAGTGCACAGATGGTACCCTCTCAACTGTACACGTGCACAATAATTATTTAATCGGCAAAATTATTTTTCATGAAAAAAAATTAACAGCAGCCCGCTATTGTATTCTTTGTTATTAAACAATCAAAGAGATGGTCGTGTAATCAAAAAACGTTGTGGAATGATGTGACATGATGGTACGTGTGCATGATATGGTACATGATTACGCAATTGCAAATTTCTATCTTATTTTTTACCAAAAAGTTCCACGGAACCCTCAGTTAGTTTTTCGGTTTTCGGGCTTTCAGAACATGTAAATTCCTTATTAATATTGATAATATATTATATTATATTAGGTACACTTACTTGTAAGATTAAGCAAAATCATGCAGGCAAAGAGTAGAATGACGATCTTCATGGTTTCTAGATAATAACAAAATGAACGATAGGGAACTGAATTGTGAAGGACTTAATGAACGGTCCCTGCTTATATAGATTATTATTTAAAGCATATTTTAACGACGAATATTGTTAGACATCATAGAGCCCTCAGAATTATCTTTGTTTGCAATTGGTTTTATCATTTGAACTGAATTATAAAGGTAATACCGTATCTTTTTCTAAAGAAAAATGTAATGCAAATATGAATCAACTCCCTTAAGCTTGTGTCTCATAATTGTCAAAAGGGTTGCAAATTCCACGTGGTCAGTCACATAGAAAGGCCTAATTTAGTTATTTATACACAAATGGACTTTTAGCATACATTACTTCTTTTTAAACATTGCCAAGGCCCAGTTTTTGGCGAATGCATCTAAATCTTTTTTTATTTAATCATAACAATAAAAAATAAAATATTTCGTGCAACAATAAGAAAAATTAAAAAAATTATTTGACTTTCTTATAAACAAAGTAGTGATAAAAAATTATGTTTTGAGTAAAAGCGAAATTTCAGCTCCAATGTGTAGCCATTTCTAATAGATAGGTTAATTTAAATGTATAGTTCACATATATTAATCCTAATTTGAATAATGCAATTAAACTCATTCAAATGAAGAGCTTTGAATTGCACAGAAGTAAAATAACTTTTGAGTCATGAAATTAGGAACATGAATGACTTCCATACAGAGATTCCGTTTCTTTGGCTTATAATTTTACCGTGATGTGTGACTTAGACTGAAAACAGGCTAAAGGGGGGTAATTGTAATAATTAAAGTTAATTCAAGTCTACAGTAGCAGCAGGGTATGATGAGCGTCATATTACTGCCGTTTATTTAAACAATATAAGCATTGTAGATTAAAAAATATACAATATAATAATTCTGGAGAGTGTAATCTAACATAGAAAAATTAGTCCAGATATTTTGAACACTAATTAAATATTTTCTTATTAATCAAAGTAAAGTATGTGGCAAACGTAGTTATAACCTCTTATACCCTGCGGAAAACCTATCTTTTTAATGCTTTACGTATTTCAAAATATGCTCAAAGTGGCTGATTTCTGCTAATCTTACATTGTGTCTCGAGGGCGTACAGAAGGCTATTTTGACGAGTGTGAGCTTGCCACTTGAGCGAAGCTAGGGTTAGTTCAAGTTGGTCGAAAACAAACACCCTCCACAAAAACGTTAAAATTTTGGTCGAAAGTGATTCCTCACTTTGAAACCCTGAAAATGATGTTAGTTTACACGTATCTGTGACCCTTTTAGAGATAATTCAACTTTTTTTTCAAATTTGGAACATTTGTTTACTGGTTTAGGTCGGGGTGGCCGAGCACCATCCCCCTTTAGAACACCCTCAAAATTTTGTCAGTTTTCGCGTATCTCTTGCCGTTTTCGAGATAACTCAAAATGTTGACTTTATTTTGCATTTTGAAAAACTTTGTTCCCTTTCCCCTATGTTTAGAGTTAGCGAGTTATCGAATCTTTTTTACATTATCAACTTATCGAATCATGCTTCCGATTCTCGACAGTTGATTGGCTGATTCTACTGCGACCTGCTGTGATTTACATCATATGGCAATGGCTAACTGAATTGACCAATACTGTTTAGGGACTACACATGAAGTTAGCCGAAATGCATGTACATACTTTTTATAATAGGATATATTGTATCGGAGAGTACGCAAGTTATGGTCATTTATATAATTTCAAAACCCTTTTTAAAACACAAAAACTTTTTTTCATTAACAGAATTCAAAGTTCATACGAGAATCTAGGCCAGAATAGAAAAGTTTCCTTGATCTTAGAGTAAATACAAACAATGTGGCAACTCCTGGGGTTCGGCGCCAGGCCTTGAAAACGTGCTCGTCGCATATACGGAAATAATATATTTTTTAGGGCTTACAATGTCGTGATGATAACTTTCCAAATATCAAACGCTAACAGATTTTTTTCTTCAAAGTTCTGTTTTTCGATCAAATCCACATTTGAATATATATTTTTTATGATGATTGATTTTTAATTTATCTAATGATCCGTAGAAAAAATGCTGATGAATGAAACTATGATGGTGCTTTTTCTGCAAATAAGAAAATACTTCCTCAAAAATTCACTTTACAAATTTTTTTGTTCATATTGCTTACAAGAATATATATATAAATATTCAATTTTTCATTCTTAAAACATTTGCCAGCACTATAGCAATTATACGTAAATTGCCAATTAATAATATAAACATAAAAAAATATACTACGATTCCAGTTTTGAATTCTGAAGTTTGATTGAATAAAAAAATGTAAAGGCATGTTTTTATTTTTCATGCAAATTATTTTTTTTTCAATGGTATGGAGAAGGATTTAAAAAGATTTGAATGATACCTCGAAAACACTCAGTTCTCAATCCTTCTTCCGCATATTCAATTTGCGGAGAATTTCAATTCAAAATTATTGTACGCTAGACGGAGAGACTTTTGGTATTAATATTTCTTTTATCGCATATTCATAATTAAAATAAAATATACGAATTTAGGCATAATCGAGGTACGGTTAGAAAAAGTCGAATAGTGGCTATGAAAATGCAGACTAATATTTCTGGTTGGAATAAATCGTAAGAATATTAGACTCTTACACACACAAAATAATGAAAATTGGTATAGTGCTTTGAAAGAAACGAAACAAACGCTTTGCAATCTTTCTAAACCACTATACGAAAAATGGGGGTCACGTGATCTTGTATTTCACGCTGGCGCATGGCAAAAAGAAAGACGGGTGGAAGTGTATGAACGCACACTACTGCATGGGCTACAAATACATCTTTAGATATATTTGTGTATTCTTTGACGACGCTCGCTGGCTCGTTGTAGTTCAAGTGTTAAAAATTGTACAATAATTATTTTACAATACGATTCTAAGTCTGTTCGAAATTAAAAAATTTGCAAATTTTAACGTTGAAAATTAAACTTCTTTTAAATGAAAGCCATAACAATTAGACAAATTGAAATGTCTGATTGAAACTTCATAAATTATTTTCAATGTGAAAACTTAAAATTAATATATTCATAATCACACACTTTTATTCAATTTAGAATCCTATCCAAATATTGTCTCAGTCTAAAATATTCAATTTTTAACCCATTCAGTTGGACAGTTTTCAATCACAAAAATTGCAAAAGGAGAAATTATAAATGAAATATTCAAAACTAAAGAATTTTAAACTGAATTGTTTGAAACAGGAAGCCTTGAATGGTAAAAATTTAAACTTAACGTTACAATTTGTATTCTAATGTTAAATAACAATTCAAAATTATCAAATTGAAACGACCGAAATCAATATAAATAAATAAATTTTGTTATTTAGTTTTTTCCCAATTGCAAGAGGAACTTTTTTTGTTAAAAATTTGTATTAAGTGGAAGAATGGGAAGTATTGTATTTTTAACATTTTTATCAAGCTTGAAATGCGGAAATTTTAATTTTTGTTAAATTGGCAGTACATTTTATATTTTTAAGGTTTTTATTGAGTTAGAAGGGATAATTAAAAAAATATAGTTTTATTGAGTATGAGGGGATGAAATTTGGATTTTCAATTTATTCTGGATTAAAAGAGGGACATTTTGTTATTTTTATGATTCTTAAAGGACTGGGAGGAAATTTGTGTTTTCAAGTTTTTCTAAATAGGAAGAGAAACTTTTTGGTTTTAAACGTTTTTATTGAGTTAGGAGAGGGACATGTTTCATTTTTCAACATTTTAATTAATGAGAATTGAAATGGAGGATGAGTTTTAATTTAGAGCATTTAAAACGATAGCGTGGATTGATATTTTTTAACCAGAAATCTTTGAACTGTTCAATTTATAAAAGTGTAAAAAATTAAGTTTCGCAGTTTTTTATTGATAATTTCCGAATTAAAATTTGTTTAAGCTTTAATGCATGCTACATTAGTTACAAAAATTTTTGTACTACAAACGCGTATAATTGAAACTTTTGGCGGGAAATCACAGGCCACGAATCGGATGCAGTCGGTCTGCTGGCCTGTTCGTCGCGTACTCGGCTATAGACGGAAGAGCTCGGAAACTTTCGGGCGTTTTTAGTATAGTCTTTTAGAATTCTCGCAAATCCCGGTTGCAGAATCTATTACTAGCGGCTCTCATTTTAATACGCATTCATATTTAAGAATACTAGAATTTCGTACATTTCTTATAACTTATGTTACGTAAAATATTTACTATTGAACAAATTTGTTAGAAAACTTGTTATTGACCACAATCACTTTTTCACACTCACAATTCTCAAACAGTAAATAAGACTTTTTCTAAACGTAAATACTAATTTTTGCTCGCTCAAGTTTATAATAATACGTACAGAAATACCATCATCTCTTATTATATTAGGAATCTTTATAACAGTACTCCGATTATCCCCAAATTCTTACATTTTATTTTAATTATAGGTGCAGTGTGTACCAAATATTGATATCGAAAGTCTCTCCGTGTATTGAATATCGTAAATAATTGAGGTCTCACCGGAGGGGAAACTGTGACTAAGATAATAGCTTAAAATTGCGTACTAAAAAAACGGTCGATAGGAAGAAATAAACTCTC
Organism: Andricus quercusramuli; assembly: GCA_932178445.1. Lineage (NCBI taxonomy): Eukaryota > Metazoa > Arthropoda > Insecta > Hymenoptera > Cynipidae > Andricus > Andricus quercusramuli. The sequence goes on from CAKNXH010001594.1 coordinate 389,873, forward strand.
CCGGTCGGTAAAGCAGGTTTTTTGTGTTGGTACGGTAGAAATATTTGCGTGTAGTCCATTTCTGGTATAATGTCAACGAATAAGAGGTTATATCACAGCTATCACTATTTTAATTCAAAATAACTTATTATTTTTGCTGGATATATTTGAAGTTAATTTTTCCAGTACATAAAACACCACAGAAGCGAACCATCATATTTTCTCATCTTTAGATGTTTTGATTATCATAAAAAGCTGCTGTCGCCTTTACCCTTCGGTGGGGGACAAAACCGACGAAATACAGCTTGTTAGAAATAGTTAAATTGTTGAATCATTGTTTCATTAATGTAATTATCACTTATAGAAATATGATATACAATAACCTAGGACTCGAAATGAGAAAAATAGGATCAATTCCACGCGCGATTTCCTAAAACTTTTTATGATCAAATGCTAAAGACGATTTATTGATCATCTCCAATTCAAATTCCAATATCTCCGACCAAAAAAATTTATTATCTTCTATTATTAAAAAGTCATATTGCATTGTATTTTCAATTATTTGAGAAATTCCATATAGGACTAAACAGTAGAGTGAGCTGAGGAAAACCTTTTTTTTCGGGAAGCAGATTCTAATAGTGAGTATAAACGTTGTATTTGCCCCACAGTAGTAAGCCCTCGAAGAAACATGCCAATGTTCTGTTACCATGATTATATCGTTTTTGATGATTTAAATATTGTGAATTTGGTGGTTTTGAGAAATTTTTAGATCTTCACACGACCATTTTTTATGATAGCAAAAGAATGGCATGTTTCATAAAATCAAGTCTCAGCAGAGATAACGGCGGGTTAACAAAAATACTTGTATTGAAACAACTTTCTGCCTAAGGATTTTATTGTTCATTGCCGCAGTATATTTTTTATTTAATAAACTATGACATATAACAAAGTAGTCCAACATGACTGGCTCCACAGAAAGGGGTTTAGTCTTAAAAATAAAGTTTTCGAGAAAGAAGATTAGGTGAATTTTGTTGCGAAGGCTAACTTTGCTGCAAAAAATTTTTTTCCTAAAGAAAAATGAAATTGCTTTCAATAATGAATTTACGGAAAGATTCCATTTTTGTCAAGAAGCATCCTTGTGACACAAGAGGAAATTTTTCTGAGTGTTATTTTAACGATTTCTTAACTAAAGTCTCGGTAAAGATAACGTTAGAACAATAAAAATGTGTTTCGATGGAATCCTTGATCAAACTGTGCGTATATGTTGATATAATTTGATATACTGCATAGTTTTTTTTACACACGTGTACAGTTATGTGTAGACATATATATGGCATTATTTTTCAAGTAGTGGACCAACCTAAAAAATTAAATTTCTCTGATCATACTCAAAACTCAGCCAGAGTCTAATGCTACTGGATGGTAGTTTATGGAAAAGAAATTTCCCTATGCAAATAAGTGTTTTCCGGAAGGGTGGGGGTGCTATTCTTTGTTTTAGGCGATTTCTAACTCCTTCAATGTAAATGAAAAAATCTGGTCTACTCCAGTTCCGACAAAATTTTTGCCCACTTTCCAATTATCATAAACATTTTTTGAAAAATAGATCTTATACTAAAGAATCTCATGTTTCTCTCTAGACTATTAGAAAAATAAGAATGGCCCGAATTTGAGAAAATATAAATTTTAATTCAAATTTCAAATTCTAAATCAAGTTCAAAATCGAGTTCAAAATCGATTACTCATGAAGTTTCAAGATCAGGTTTTGAATCAAGTTCAAAGTCAAGTACTAATAAAGACTCAAAATCAAGTTCTAAATAAAGTTCAATTTCGAGTAGGGGACGGTGGGGAGTTGTAGGCCATGGGGAGTCGTGGGCCACCTCAATCTCCGCTATGTTGTGGATGGTAGGACTGCCTTAATCACTGCCAAAAGACTCTTTTTGTGTGAGCTCACTTTGTGAACTCGAATCATAGTCTCAACACGCGTAGTTAGTATTTTGACATTTTTGATTAAAGAAATCAAAACAAAAGTTTGTGTACAACTCAAGTGGTTGATATTCGAAGTCCCGTTCTACAGCAGATTTCAAAGGCACGTTATTGCAAAATATTCCTTGAGCAATTGGCTTCAAATTCAATCAAACAATTTCGGTAAAACATTCATTGCGTGTGCGGCAATTGGGTCATTTCGTAAATGTCGGCTGTGGGGAGTTGTGGTCCACCATTAGTGGGGAGTCGTTCTTAATGCGTATTTCAATTTTTTAAGTGAAACTTCTTTTCTCTTCTTCTGAAAAGTGAGTTTAGAGTGAATTTAGAATGTCGATTGTGTTAGATATCATCGTTACCTTTACTTCATACATCAACGAGTTATCCTTTGAGCGTATTAAGTGTGACAACATGAGGACCGGATATTACACTTGCATACATTGTGAATCAGAATTTTTTTTTTCATCTTTTAAAAATCATTAATGTTTATTTGCTGCAAATTCAATAAACATAAACTACTGGAATATGCCATTTTCTTTCATTTTTTGTCATGGCCCACAACTCCCCACCAAAATCACAAATGTCGATTTTTATAAGATTTGCGTCATCCTAAATATTTCTTGCGCATTAACGAATTTTATTAAGTGTGGTCTCCAGTTAATGTATTGAGAAGTTTACTACAAATACACGGAGAAAATTTGGTTAGGAAACTTTACCAAACTTTTGAGTAAAATTGGGATATATGGACTAAAAGGAGAATGTTTGACATTATTGTAATAATTTGTGACGTGCAAAAGGTTAAATAATACATGGCAGTTCGGTAAACTTTAATAGCGCAGATTAAAGTTTCCAAATGTACAGTAAATATTTTCAAAAGTAAACATTAATGCACGTCGTGTAATTATTGAGAACTATTCTGTCATACATTGAGGAAAAATTGGATAAAATTTCATATTAGTTGAGTAAAGTTTGCAAATGTAAAGTCAAGCAAACTTTAAATTATGCAATGTTAATGCTTCCCTTAAAATCGGTTATAGAATGACAAATTTCGGTGAATGTTTCTAAGTAAAAAATGTATTATATACTCGAAAGTTTGGTAAAGTTTAAAATCAATTCTAGAGAAACATTGATTTTTGATATGTGACTGTTTCCACCACATTGCATGAAAGTTTATCCGCTGTGGAATAGATTTTAATTTTTGCTACGTTAGACTTTATTCGACAGTTTGGTAAACCGACATTCGAGTCGCAGTCGCCCAGCATCTCCCACCACTTCGCAAATCTTGCAGGATCGTATAAAAGTATTAAGCACCTCGAAGATATTTACCATTTTTTAAATTATGAATAAGTTGTTCAATTTTCAACCTATTCATAGTTCTCGTTGGCATTTAGTATTGGATAATGCATAATAGTTCTACAATTGCAAAATAAAGTTGGAGTTGATTTAGGAAGGTTATTACAAAGTTGGTTACCATGGATCGAAATTGACGCCTCTGGCGTAAGCCTTAGTGATGCTATTTCAGTGCTTTTTGCCATGTTAGTGTTTTCCTTACAAAATTTGTAGTTTTTTTTTCATTTAGTGGGATGAAAAAATTATATTTCAATGAGAATAAGAAAGCTTCGATCCAAAAAAATAATCCTGTTCCGAGAAAATCAAAATTGAAATTCGCGGTATCACGAAAAAAAAAGAAAGTATATATTTTTCCTATTGCATGATACAATTTTTTTTAAATATAAATACTAGAAGGTTAAAGAAATCAATACTCTGTTAAAATTTGATCTAAATATGAACTTAGATTTCATTGAATTTTGTTTTTAAATTATTGTGTCAATAAATGAGGTTTGGAAAAAAATCTTTTTACCACAACTCTTACTATAGTATAATTTTGCAAAGTTTTGTATTGATAACAGAAAATTCAGTTTCAAAAATAAGAAATAACAAATTTTTAAAAACAATTTCTTAAACTGAAATTTCTCATACGAAAAATCGAATAAAAACTTTTCATTAAATTTACGTCGCTATATAATTTTTTTGAGAATTCTTTTGCTAAAATTTTTTTTCATATTTTTTAAAATATTTTTTTTACCATACAGTGTAATAAAAGTTTTTGCCAAATCTACATCGTAAAAATCTTTAAAGAATATATGAATAATTATTCAACAACAATGTTTTAAATAATTTTGTATTTTTACTCAGTGTAATTGGAAAAAATTTCATTTTTACAGAAATTTGTATATAATTTGATTAATCATAATAACATTTTATATAATTTGTCAACTGCGGTATTAACCAAAGAGTAACTCTTTCAATTGTGCATTGCGTACCTACAAGAAATTATGTAATTTTTGCAGATATTATCAAATATACTGATAAGGATCACCATTGTGTACATTCTCAAAGAAAGTCACAATTAATATATATATAATATTTTTATACAATATATGCTAATTTCCGACGAAAAAAAAACTAATATAACCTAAAGTTGTTCATAATCCTAAGTTTAATTTTTAAGTAAAATGAATTTAATTTTAAATAACCGATTTCTGGTAAAAAGGGTTAACATAACCTTAAATCGTTCCAAAATTGTAAATCTTCTTTGAAGCCTATATCAAAATTGCCGGTGAAAATCACTAGCCTAAAACCTATAATGAAACAAAAGTTTTAATCTTCTTTGAAATCAAATGATTTTTCATTAAAAATACCGTTTTTTCACTCAAAATTCTTGGTCTTAAACAGCAACATAACCTGAAATGGTTGAAAAGTTCTAAATCTTCTTGGAAATTTTATAAATATAATTTATTTTAAACAAAGTCATTGGTTTTAAATTTAATGATTTGTCAAAAATAACGATTTTAGATAAAACAGGTCAACATAAGCTATAGTTGTTGAAAAATGGTACATGTTCTTTGAAATCTAATAATTTTTTATTAAAAATACTAATAATTCTCAATGAAAAACACAAACATAAAATAACAGAAAATTATTAAGAATTGTAAATCTGTTCCAAAATCCAATGACTTTTTTGCAAGATGTTCGATTTTTTGTGAAGAACGTTAATATTATTTGAAACTATTCAAAAATTTGCTATCCTATTTGAACTATAGTGATTTTTTCACAATACCAGTTTTTGGTATAAATCGCTAACCTAACCTACAATTGTTAAAAATCAGAAATCTTGATGATTCTTGTTTAAAAATGCTAATTTCCAGTTTAAAAAAATTACACAACCTAAAATTTCAAATAAATTTCAAGTCTTTGAAATGTTTTGATTTTATAATATTTTTTTTTCACCCAGCGAAAAGTACTAATATGAAACATGTGTAATATTTTCAATAATTTATTAGCCAATTTGAAAGTTTTAATTTAATTGCTTAAAAGTAATGAATATTCAAAAAGCACAAATCGCTTTGGGTAAAATTCATATGATTTTCATTCGATTAAAATTTTTAAAAGCTCATTCTACTCCTTGAAAGGTCCTTTACAATTGTATTCATCACGTTTTTATTAAATATCATATAGAAAATTGTTTTATTTAAAACATGACTAAATAAAAGAGTTGTACGTATTATTTTTAAATAAAATAATTTCTACGAAAACGAGACGAATATAATTGTAAAGAAACTTTCGGGAAATGGAGTGAGCTTTTGTAAATTAAAATGAAATGCAAATGACGTATTTCGCCTAAAGCAGATGCAAAAACAGAAATAGTTGTGCAAATAACTACATGTCATAACCATGTAAGTGCAATTTTTTTGAAAACACGTTTTATTGGCTTAAAAATTTTCTAAAATTCTACCTGACATTGTGGTGAAAGGATATATCCAAATTCGAACGATAGTGTGATTTTATCTCGATAAACTGTGATCAATCATACGAAAATTTAAATCTTTGTATTTGATTACATCCTTTTATTGTATTAAATAGTTACAAAGACCAAAGTTAAAAGAACTGATTTTTAAAAAGATACAAAACAACTTCAAGTAATGAAAAGTCAAATAACAGAAATGAAGAATTGAAGAGCATAAATTTTAAAAGTGGTGTAAGAGAGAAAAAGTTAAGTAAATCACATTTTGTGTAAAGATCTTTAATTTTTTATATTTACATATTTTATGAGTGATTGCCGTGAAGTTGACAATTTTAGATAATATGATTTTCGAAAACAGCAAAATTTTCAAACGGCCTCAAATATTTTTTAAAAATGAAGGATTACCCGAGAGGGTATAAAAATATAAAAATAAAATATCAAGGAACGTATTTGTGATGTATATGAATTTTACGCAAAAAACCTGTGGGACAGACTTTAAAGAGATTTTGAACATCCTTAACGGAAGAATATTTAACTCTACTTTTAATTTTTATCTTTTCCAAGTTAATATAAGTAACATCTGTAAATTTCACATATTTAAAAAATGGTTTAAATATGATTTGACAATTTTTCATTTTAAATTTGTAGCTTCAAATAGGTGCGTAGCAAGACATTTTGCATACTTTTTTATTTATTATTTCTAAACGAAGTCGTCCAAAATTTGGAAACTTTATTGAATTGTGCTTTGATATCATTTTAATACCTTACTCAGATAATATTAGAATCAAGTTAATATCCAAAGAAAAGGTGGAAAATTACTCAGAATTAAAGTGGCAATTACAAAATACATATTCCAAAAAATATAGATCTTATAATATAAATCTTTTTATGAAAACTTTAGTCACGGCACTGGTCGTTTCTCACAAGCGCTGAATCAATTCCTCTAGTTAGTATATAAGGAAGTTCCAAATTTCTCCTCTCAATGTGAAGCGTGCGTTAGCGTAGTTACGTCGAAAGCGTCTTATATATGTGTAGTATTATATTAGGGTTATTTATATGTATGTTATATGTGTTTGATAAGGTTTACGTGTCGTCAGTGTATTTGTAATGAAATTGTATTCTGATTGGCTGTAACTGACTCATGTGTATGTGAGTGTATGCTGTTGACTGTGTATAAGTTTGTTTTTTTGATTCACAGAAGGTTACGGTTCACCAAACTGCCAGTTAAAGTTTCTCGAGCGTCAGTGACTCCTTCATGCCTTTTCTGTAAACCCACTTATATTTTGTACCAAGCCCTCGACCGCGTTTTACCCAATTGTTCAGTAATCTTTATCTGAAGTTTGATATATTTTACAATTATGTGCATTAAAATGTCAACTACCAAGTACAGTATTAATTAAAGTACAGTTCAGAAGATATTCGTGTCAGTTTGTCGCACTTTCATGTTTGTTAATGAAGTATTACCGAATTTCGTCTTACCAAACTAGATATGAAACTTTATCAAAGTGTCCATATGTCCCAACTTTACCCAACTGAGTTTGGTAAAGTTTCTCGAAATATTTTTCTCCGTGTACCAGTTCATACATTGACAATTTTCGATGTTCAGAGAAGTTATGTCTTGAAAACAAAGCGTGGCCCACAACTCCCCACTCTCCCCTACTGATGAAGCTTCAAAATCTAGTTCTAAATCGTGTCCTAATTCAACTTTAAAAACGAGTAATACTTTAACACTAGAAGTACCGGGATTTTCTACCACCTGTGGTTACGACGATAGGTCAATTGACCCCTATCTGCCTTGGGTGTCAAATAATGATCTTAAACAGTTCCTACCGTCAAAAGTTAATGATAAAAGTCTGCTGTATTCATATTGTATCGTTAATATAAGTGGAGAAGAGTAGTGAGTCCTGAAAAAGTACAACAAAAAAGTGAGCCCATCCCAGCGTAGTCCTACCAACGTCGCACAGTGTAGCCAAAAGCACTTTTTGTGGACAAAAGTCTGTCTACAAACCAATTTTCAATGGATTTTTAGGACTTTTTTTAATTGGCCTTAACGCTTCCGAGCATATAATTTCTGTGCGAGAATTTCGATTGGGCTAAACCAAAATTTCCTATTTAACAACAAAATGAACAATATTTTTATCCTAACTTTACAGATATACCTTTTTTTGTAAAATCTGCGAATTGACTAAAGATGGGCTTAAGTCAATGTGTAATTGCTATCTCGCGACAGTTTTCAGTAGGTTAGAGTAAGAAAAAAAATTTTAATTTTCATTTTATGATTGCAAAAATTAATGAACAAAAGCAATTTTTTGTGATTCGAGATGATCAGTTGTTTGAAATGTACAGTTTTTCTATAAACAAATACATAGTTTTCGTATGTCTCAATGAATAGGCTCCATTTTTTTGCAGAATCGACCAAAAATTTCTTGCTAATGACTTCTTGCTGTAATTTTTTTTTAAATCAGCAACAACTAATAATTATTAAAACAATACTGTTGAACAAATTCACATTTTTAACATTATTTCACGAAAAGGGCCAATTTTTTTGCGGAACCGAAGATGTTTTGTAATGAAATACCAGCCAAAACGCGATAGGGGTCAATTGAACCCTGCCGGAAACAGATTATAAAAACTCGACTTTTTTTTAAAGTGCAAATCCAATATTTCCGAAAAAATAGTCAAGTACTCCTATTTATAAATAATTAAAAGTCACAAAACGCCATCTCTCTACAAGCAACCGCTGTGGAGACTTACCACTTTGAAAATCGAAAGGGGTCAATTGAACCAGCCCGGTACTTCTAGTGTTAAGTTCAGACTGAAATATAAGTTGATATTCAAGTTCTCATTCAAGTTCAAGATTTAGGTCAAGATTGAAATTCAGAACCAATATTCTAATAGTAGTTCAAGCTATAAAATACATGAAAAAAAGAATAAAGATATTATTACTGAAGAATCATTCAATCAAATGAAAGAACTAATGCATGTACATTTAAATCAAATGGATCCTTCAAATCGAAAATTAATTAAAATGCCACGCAATAGTAACTAGAGGACAATCAAGAAAATAATCTTTTGGGAACCATGATCTCCTCTGTCGTCTACGACCTCACCAGAGGAGGACTGAATCTTATGTTACAAAAGTAACGACGTTGAAACTCTCTGGCCTAGAGCCACTATGTAAGTAATCAACGATTATCGTGTGTGTGTTCTTCCATCCGACTGAAACTGCTCGTCACCTCCTCACCCGAGTATTTGATTTCTGTATAAAGTGGATTCAACCTTACTCAACTCTGCCAAATTTGACATTCAGACAAACTTGCTCCATTGATAAATAATTTAACTCATTACAAATTCTGGAACTCATTGGCATTCTCATCGGTTACGAATTTCTATTAAATTAGGGTTTGTATAAAATGAGGAACGTTAGGAAATAATAAAAGGGATGTCTTAATATCATGGATTTATGACGTAACAATATTGAGTAAAAATATTATTATTAAACATTCTTTAACCTTCATTTTTTAAAGAGAAAAAAAATTTTTGTCAAAAAAATTCTGATGAACACTCCAAAGGGCGCGATGAATACTAACAAAATTGTAGGAAAATAAATTTGTTCGATTGAAATTGTAAGTTTCCAAGAATTCCGGGATAGATGATTTAATTTTTCAAAGCAAAAAAGTTTGTCTTTGACTTCAAGGCTTCAAAAATAAAAATCATAAGCTGCATTTTAAGACAAAAAAAGGATTAACCTTTTTTTTAAATCACGAACATTTTTCATTTTTTAAAATTGGGGTCAGACTTTGAATTAAAAGAAAATGGTCACTCAGAGAAATTTCGTCATGTGACAAAAGGATGTTTCATGACGTGAATGGAATTTCCTCTTAAATTTAAGGTTGAGAGGATTTTCGCTTGTCTCAACAGAAATCTTTTTGCAGTAAAAATTTTCTTCATACGACTAACTTTATCTAATGTTGCAGCCAAATGATTCTGTTTGTGTAAAAAATATATTCACGTCGTTTAAAACCAAACAGGCAAGAGGACGATACTTTTGTTTACAGACAACTATTTCTCTGAGTGGGTTGTAATGATTTGATAGACAATACAAAAATCTATAGAAAACATATATATGTCAAAAGTATTTTTTAATATAGTAAAGCAGTTAAACAATTCCATAGAGTCCTTCAGTTTAATATTCATCAATTTTTCATGACACATGCATGATTTCAGCCCTTTTCGACGCCTATGAAGCGGGGCTAAAGCTCTACTTTTAACTTCCTGGGGATTTTTATGTTCATTCAAAGACTTACAGAGTCAGATTTATAATTTTTTGGTTTCTATTACAAAATATTGTTTGTTTATTTAATCGTATTATGAGGATCCCATTTGACGCAAAAAATTGAGGACTTCTCTTATTAACCAGTCAGAATGTATTGGATATGTATTTATTTCAAAAAGACCTCACGGTCCTCTAAAGAACAATATTACACAAAAATATAGGTACAGTGATTACAAGCACTGATGGGTGCAAGTATAAAATATGTAATTATAATAAAATAAAAATAAAAACTACACAAATTGGTGGATTAGAATCTACTAGGAGAAGAATGTAATTCGAAAAATAGGGACTGAGTCCTGTATTTCGAGCGAATCATATCCAGGATGAATTTTTCTCAGCACTTCATCCAGAAGGAGAGTGCTGCCTACAGTTCAGGAAACAGTCCCGACTCATGTCAGTCGGGAAAATGGCTCGAAGTATTCATCGTGGATCAAGCTTCAAGCTTCCTTAATTGGCAGTTCTCTTTTCTGAATTTCTAAACACAATCCCGGATGTTTGAGATGCACTTTCAACTTTCAGGTGCTTAAAACTTATTCCTAAATCCGCATTTTTCTTCATGTACTGTTTCCTACATTTTAAAGCCCATGTAGGAGGCGTACCATTATAGTGAGAAAGAACTCTTTGAAAAACTATCAACTGGGTTTCAGAATATCGCCGTGTTAGTAAGACGCTCGTTTCTTCAGGTATTTGATGTTTGCCCTGATCATATTCAGGTTTGAGAAATGCTACCAAGAAAGAGTCTTGTATTGTTTGTATGAAACAGTGGTAATCTGGTAAATTCATCAAATTAGAACTGCTATAGAGAGGTTGGAGATCCGTGAGTAAATTGGTGCCCATAAGAGCGATTATGTGCAGTATTTCCTACAGGTGCATCAAGTAGATATCCATTATAAACCAGGACATCACCATATTTTTCTCTCATAATCATCTATTCCAAATACCTCCTCGACATATACACTACTAGCTAGTGACGCATTCAAGCGAGTTTTGTATATTTTTCAAATGGTATCTAAATATTACTTTTACAGGTATGAGAGATATATTTGATTTAAAATCTTTTAATTATTTACAGTTCACAAACCACAGGTTAGAAAAAAA
>CAKNXH010001595.1:0-12412 GCA_932178445.1 Andricus quercusramuli
ATTCCAGGTTCTGGTTAGAGATAGTTATTCTTTATGTTGAAAAATTAATTTTAAGACAATTTTTGAAAGGATTCTCTTAAAACATTACAAAAGATTTTCAACAACTTGAAAAAATGAAAAAAATAATTTCAAACTTGAAATGATCTCAACAATTTTTTTTAAATAGAGATTTTTGAAGAAGCTAAACAAAAAAACTTAGAAGCTTTTTAAGAATTTTGACTGGTTTCAAAAGAAAGTTTTAGTGTAGAACAAGTTCAAAGTTTTAGAAAAAATTCGAAGCATTTTAAAATATATTTAGAAGCTTCAAGAAGATTTCAAAAATAATTTTAAATTTGATGAGATTTCCGAAAACTTGAAACAAAATGAAGATTTTGGAAAGTTTCAAAACAAAATTTTGAAGTTTCTCACAGATTTTGAAAGGTTTTAAGATAAAAAAAATTTCATAAGATTTATAGGACTATTTAAAGTGATTTCTTATTAAATGAATTCAATTTTAGAAGAATATTCGAAAAGATTTTAAAACTTTACAGAAGATTTAAAAAATGGTCAAAAACGAATCCAGAAGATTTTCGGACAATTTTAGGAATAATTTGAGTCAGTTAAAAATATATTCAGGAATTTTAGAAGTTTTGAAGAGATAACAATATTTTTCAAATTTGAAAATTTCCTTTCAAACTGACGCAAACTATTTCCAAAAATTTTGAAAACCCTGTGAAATAATGATAAAATTGTTTAGAAGTTTTCTAGATACTTTTTTGACATAACTGAAATTATTTCTCTTCAAATTATAATTTGCCTAAAACTTCTCTTTCTTACTTAAAAAATCTTTTCTTTTGTTTGAAATTTTTCTTTTTGATTTAAAAATTCGTCTCTTCTGCTAGAAATTTCATGTGTTTTTAATAAAATTTCAACCGCTCGGTTTGAAATTTAAATTTTCTTGTCGAGAATTCAACTATTTGGTTGAGAATTCATTTTCCAGGATGAATTCAACTCGTTTTGATTGAAATTAAAATACTTTTTAGTTGTAATTCAACCATAATATTTTTTGTTGAAATTTGATTTTTTTAAATGAAAATTAAACTACTTGGTTGAAAATTCACTTTTTTGGTTTGAAATTATTCTCTTTGTTTGAAGAGTATAACTATTTTATTGAAAATCCATTTATTATGACTGTTTTCGATTCAAAAATAAAATCTTTTTGGATTGAAATATCAACTATTATATTTTTTGTTGATAATTTAGCTAAGGGATTCATTCATCCTGGATGATGTTATAATTATACAACCTTAAGAACGAATAAACTTGATGAAAATAGTTATTCGAAAATTTGTATTCAAAATTAATTTCCCCCTGAAATCGAGAAATTACACGCGCGCATTGCTGGCGATTTAGGATGTCATAGTCTAATAAAATTGATGAAACGAAATTTTCGAAAGTCTCGTACTCACTGTTGTTAAATACCTGATTAATTACATGCTGCGTGAATATGACTTTCAATGGTTGTTCTAAGATTGTTCTTTCGAATTTTCTGGAATGTTTGAACCCCGATTTCCTGATAAGGAATTTTATTATACTAAAAATTTATTTCTGAAACCGCAAACTCAAATTGTATATGATTTTCTAATAATAATGAAGGCTGTTATCAAATTCTCAATAATTAATTACACATGCTTTCCTGCCATTCTCTCCATTTTGGCGAGAACATAATAATTAAAAATAGTTTTCCGGATGAGAAAGCTCGAGAGATCAAAAACAGTTTAGGAAACTACTAATTCGATTATTCAAAATATTTAATAATTTGATAGTGAAAAACTACTATTAATTGCTTCATTGAAAAATATGAATTTATTTGCGGCTCTATAAAGTGGCAAAAGTCGCAAATAGAAAAATTTAAGACCAGAACGCGGTTGTGTAACATTTTTAAGTTTATTTAAACTGTCAGAAGGTGAAACTTGTGAATAGACTACGTCAGCTCCACGATCATACCGTATTTACAAATGATTGCATCATAATCAAAAAATAATAATTAATTACGCACTAAACCTTCTTTACCTGGTTCATTAGTATTGAAGATAATCTTGACTTTTTTACGATTTTTAATTTATTTTTTTTTTAATTTCGGACTTCTCGGAGTAACTTTATGAGTAAGTTAAAGCTTTCATACCTTAATTTATTTTCCTGATAAAGTTCAAAATAGTGGCATGAAAAGCTGTAAATGAAAAAATTCTAAAAATCAAAAATTCATGAAGTTTGACTCTGATAAGGAGAGGTTTCGTGCTAATCAGCCTTAGTTTCTGAGATGTCAAGGTTTGAATGTAAGCGGCTTCGAAGAAAGAATAAATAAAAAAATGTTGTGGCAAGAAAAATAAAAAAAAAACGCAGTCCCAATTTTACATTATTTGTCAACGATTCTTATGAGTATTTATTTCAATTACTTGACTAACTTTACGCTGTACAGTGTGACAAACGTTATCAATAGATTGTCGACTTAAATGACTTCACCATTTTCCTAAATGTAGATAAGAGCTTTTATCAATAATGAGATCACGGCTCCTCTATGCACATGGAAATGATATTTGATACCTTCTCAGTTACAATTCAAGAAATTTTTAATAGATCAGTTTCCTGTCTCTAGTAAAATGCGAATTCTTTTTTGTATTCTGTTCTTAGCTTTGATAGTACTTCTTGATGCTGTTCGTAAGTAGAATATAACACGAAACCAATTATGCATTTAAATATCTTACACCCAGATATCGCCTATTTAAAAAAATTTTGCTTCCGTTAATAATGTATAATATATATTTAATTTAAATTTGCATTTCACTTTGCAACAGTTACAACATATGTTATCATCATTGTATTTATTTCATCTTGCTGGGTACTTAAGTATTTACCGAAGAAATTTCTTATTGACTCTTGAAAAGTCATTTGATATAAATTATTTATTATCATTCGATATGAGGCCAATTTATATCCAGACTTGTTGCGTTCACTTTTCTATTATAAAAAACATTAATTCCAATTTTTTCTGAAAGCTTGAAATATACACGGTAAAAACGCCCACAAATAATTCTCAATGCAAAAAAATTTTTGCGAAATTTTCGGTTTGGTACGTGGCAGAATTTGAAATTCCAAAGTTTCGAAACTAAATTTTTGGAACACGTGTTAGCGACAAATTCAGTTTATGATTATTACATAAGATTTGTGAAATAATGTTATAATTTCAACCCACATCTCTTATTTTTCATCTCACTCCACCCTCTTTTTTTGGAACCCTTTTCCAGCCAACTCGTCATGTGACTCTGATATTTGGTGGAAAAGCATTTGCATTAAAAATTACATTCTGTTAAAACTATTTATTGAAGTTTGAACTGAAGTTTTTCCAACATATATTCCTAAAAATTCACATTAAATCCTTCTATAAGTTTGAGATGTTTCGTACATAATGAAAATTCATCATATTAACATTAAGTGTATGCCAATATATCATCAAAAAATTTCACTTCGAAAATTTTTGTTTCATTATATTACCAATCTTCAAAATTGAATCTTTGATACGCGATGAACCAACAATTTTGCTAAAATTCCTTACAGGCTGTTTTTCTGCATCAGCTTAAAGAACACTTGAAAGTTATGTTAAAAAAATTATTGCATCCATCGTAATGTATCTTTAAAATCAGAACGCCAGACTAGAGACCTGATAGCACCCGGGCAAAATCTTCACGCATCTTGAGTCACGTTTTAATATTAAATAACTCTGCGATTAGATTCAGGACGTCTTTATTTCGGAAAAATAACTTTGAGGCGCCGTGAAAATATGTATCTATAAAAAATCTCTTTATATCTTTTTTACAGAATCAGTGAAACAATCGCAACGTTCTAATCAACCGCCGCCTCGTAATGTGTTGAAGTATAATGCTGCTGAAGAAGTATGGTACCTTCATGGAAAACCATATGGAATGCCTTACATTGGATCGATTATTCAATTCAATGTCTTAGAAAGTAAGAGTGTGAATTTTAGACCCACTACCCCTCATTTAAAATTCTTGGACAAATACTGGCTAGCACTGATTTTTGTGCACAGTCCTACAAAGCTGTTTCTAAAGGAATGTTACGTTATGTATCCAAATCTGTAGCTTAAATTCCTCCATCAGCTCTTGTTCTCGAAATATTTCAACCTAAATGTGCAAAAAATGCCGTTTTTGTCTTTTTTGAAGTGGAATATTTCTAAAATGAAAACTGATCAATTGAATTTAAATGACTAATTTGAATTTCGGGTTGAAGAAACTGTAAAAATCTGTTTTGAAAACATTAATTTAGGCACAAGATAGTCTTTTAGCCGCAACGTAAATGAAAGGAATTTCGATTTTGTTCATGAAATGTATGAAATTTGAGTCTTTTATGAGAAGCATTATCTAAGGACCATCGAAGTTCGACCCTTTTAGTTCTTCTGCACTCAGAACTGGAAATTTATGTGTAAGTAATTAAAGCAGGAAACCTCTTTGTCTAAAGCTTCCACAAACTGTTTCATCAGTTCTTGTTTAATATATAATGGTGGTAGGGTAATTTTGTTTCTGGAAACTAATAGTTTACTTATTACATTATCTTGTCCAATAACCATGTCATCTCTTGAAGACCAATCTCTGCTCACCCAGTTCTCATTTTTAGCTTTACTGTCCAAAAGATACAACAAAAGGATATTCCGCATAGACATTGTGCTGTAATATAAAAAAATTAAGAATTTGTAGGTCTACGCAAATCATCCATTGATGCTCTTGATATTCGATCTTCTACAAAACAGGAGATATTGTCTGATTATCCTCTTTCAAACTGACGGACTGAAAAATTGGAATAAAAGCTAGTTTGTTCCTATTCTGCTAAAACACATACTTTAAATTCCTTTTGGAACTGTCTACAAAAAGACAACATTCAGTTGTCTGATATGTATTAGACCCACTTTGCAAAAGACCGGCAACGATAGTGCAGAACACTAATTCGTTCTTCGAAGGGAAAAAGTAAAGCAGATCTGCCTCTCTTGTATGATAAGATGTTATTTCTGTTTCTAGAGAAAGCATTTTTTTTTCAATCTGGATGCTAATACCTCAGAAGATTCCTTTAAAAGGTGCAGGTCTCTAATAAGGTCTTTCAGTTCATTTTTACTGAAAGGTTCTATGCTTAATGAGGTTCCTGAAAAGTCATTGTTACAATTGCTACTTTCGCTGTTCTATTCACTCTCAATTATAGAGGTTTAATCATCTCTTAAATCTTTGGTTTGGAACAAGAAAAAGGAACAGGCACCTCGACTGAGTGAGGCAGAGGTCTTCTAGCAGATGTAGTATCCAAGTGCGACCATTTGCTCCAAATATTTTGATTGATATCGTTGGAATTCTCCTCATAGAAGTAACAATCCTCTTAGTAGTTTTTTGGTTTCTTCTAAATGATTGGAGCCCAAAATTTCAAACAACGCCGGTTGCCGTTCACCCATGGTCGCAAATGCTGAGTACACTTTTTGCAAGCAATATAAGGAACCCATGGCTTGTCTTGGTTTCCTATTTGGACTCCAAAATATTGATGATATGCTTCTTTCACAGTCTTTAATATACCATACCAATATTTTTATAATGCTCATAATTTTTATGTACTGGTTTACGAGTATAGCAAAATACATCTAGATTATTGATATAACTTCTTCTTGAGGGTGCCACCATTTTCAACATAATGCACGAAAGCAAACCAAGAAGGGCAGCAAAAAAAGTAAAGCTTCAAATCCCTAAGTTTATATTTGTTGCAAGAAAATCGCAATTCCAGCCATTCGCTTCAGCAGGGTTTGAAAATCTACCAATTTTCATTTTAGAGTTATTCCCCTTCAAAAAAGAAGAGAAAAGGCATTTTAGCACTTTCCAGTTGCAATAGCTCTAAAATGAGAGCTGATGAAAAATTGAGTGACGGATTTTGATTCAGTATGTTACATTCCTTCAGGAACAGCTTTGTAGAACTCTGAAACATACCAAATGTTGAAATGTGTAGGCCTGTGTCACAATTTAGCACACTTCAGTAGTTACGTGTTAATACATTTTTTGATCTTTAAATTATTCAATGACTTGGGTTTTCTGATAGGACAATGTACTGTGAAAACTGTGAAAACTACACGGCAAAAATAAGTTGTCGAAACTTGACTTGACTGTGTACGACTTCAGGATAGGCCACAAACTTCTTAAAATTTCGTATAAAGTTTATTACAGCGTTTAAGACAATTCTCGAAAGAATGAAAAGAGGCTGTGAATTATTCCATGACTCTCAAGCTAGTAAAAAGACATTCGGAGAGTCATGGAATAATTCACGGACTCTTTTCTCAAGTCTTAGTTAAATAAAGTTTCGACAACTTATTTTTCTTGAGTAGAGATCTATTTTTCACAGTACCACCTTTTGCGTGCCCCGTATTTGAATATGATAACTTCATGTTGTTATTTTCATTGTAAAACAAATAACTAGGATTCCACTAGTGGTCACATTTTAGTACCACTCGAGACTATTTCTTCTGGATATTACTTTAATACTTTGAATGAGCCCTGAAATAATACTTTCTTTTTTCAGAGTGTAAAAATGTACCGTACTGTCGACAACGGAGACGTCAACTAAAATTAGGTGAACAACTGCCGCCATTTCCAAAAGAGCCACTGTATCTGCCACCCGATCTTCAGGAAGGTGATATAATGTATAACCGTCGTGGAGTTCCTGTTGGAAGAGTCGGAGAACACAAAGCGATTTGAGAACTTCATCCATCTCGTGCCGGTAATTTAAAGTTGAAATACAATCTAAGATAAATATTAAGTAATTCTGACTAAGATTTTTTTTTAAATATGGATTGTTCAATGCTTCGCGGATCCAGAGGTGGTCAGGAACCTTCTTCCAAGGTTGCAGACTCTAATGATCAATCTTAGCTTCTTAACTAAAAGGGGGAGTTCAACATTAAGACCCTCACCCCCAAAATAAAACCTTTCTCTGAATCCGCCCCTAGAGTATTGAAAAGGTTGTGTTTACTCGAAGCAGAGTCATAGTCTATAGGAACAAGTTCATATCATCGGACCTTGCTCACATTTTTAGTATACACATTGTAGGGATTTAGGAAGAAATCTAAAATTTAATTACTCCGTCAATTTGGACTCATAATTTTGTATACAATTTAGTAATTCTATATTCATTATTTTTTAAATCTTTAATTTAATTAATAACTATATCTTTCTTACTTGAGCAGGTAAACCTCGAATGGCCAAGCCTAGGGATGGTGATACACTGGTACTCACAAGTGGCCAGTGGACGTTGAATGAGTATTATAATGTTCGCGATTATAGTGAGTAGGCACATATGCACTTTGTCGTCCAGTTTTTTCTCAAAAATTTTAATTGTGAATTTAATTGTGAATCGATGAAGAATTTTCATCAAAAATATAAGAAAGGGTTAGCGTGACCGTAAGATTTAGTTGCCTGAGGTATTTTGCCGAATATGATTAGAAATCAGATTCAATTAAAATACACTAAGTAATCTGCTGTAGAGTCTCGACTAGTTTCCTTTCTAATAAAATTTAGGAAACAAAATTCTCGAAAATCGCACACTCGTTTTTGAATACCTTATTCTTTGCACACTGCGTGAATATGTTTTTAAGTCGCTGTTTTTAGTTTGTTCTTTTGAATTTTCTGGAATTTCGTGAATCATAATTTTGAAATGAGGAATTTGAATCCTACAAATTTATTTCTAAAAGAGAAATTCTCAATTGTAAGTGATTCGTTAATAATAACGACTCCAATTCTGTTCTTAAATTTTGGACTAAATGTTTGAAAAATGACAAAAAGATTCTATTTATAACCATTTTTCAAAATAATTCTTCTTTCTTTCCCTATTTTCAAGCAACGTCCCGTTTTTCCCTGTTTCTCGTTTCTTGCATGAATGTGAATTGGATTAGTAGTATCCCTCAGGAAAATTCAAATAATTTTGGTTGAAAAGTCTACTATTATATTCCTGGTTCGGAATTGATCTCGTTTGGTTAAACATTCTACCATTTGATTGAAAATTAATTTATTTTGTTGCAAATGCAACTATTTTATCAATAATTTATCTTTTTTGGTGAAGAATGAACTGCTTGGTTGAAAGTTAAACAGGTGTGTTGGAAAAATCATCTTTTTTCGTTAAAAATGCATCAGCTTGGTTAAAATTTGATTTGATTTTGTTCATAATTTTATAAAATGAAATTATTTTCATAAAAATCTAACTATTTGGAAGAAAGGAATAACTATTTCGTAAAAAATTAACTTTTTTGTTGAAGAAATATCTTTCTGTCTTGAAAAATTAACTGTTTTGTAGATAATTCGCCCTTAAATTGAAAATTGATGTCATGCGGTAGAATAGTCATCTTTGTAAATTCAAAAATCATCTCTTTGGTTGAAAAGTCATTTTTCAACTATCCTCGGAAAAATTAAACCATTTGCTTAAAAGTTCAGGTTTCCTATTGAAAATTCACTTGTTTTGTTCAAAAATGAACTTTTTGGTTCAAAAATGCATCTTTTCAGTAGGGAATCTTGGAATCATAGAAATTTAAAGTGTTTCGTATTGAATGCAATATGACATTTACATTAATTTTATTTAAAAGATTTGATTCGCCCACTATTCACTTTTTTTTTTAATCATCTAATTGCCCCTATTTTGAGAGAATTTCGGGCTACGTTACTTTTCAAGGGGTTGGGGGGTTAAAAATAGCCAAAAATTGGCAACGTAGTCTGTGAACGACCCCTTATTGATGATTAGTTTATAGTACACAAAAACTCTCCATCAGAATAAGATGATGGAAATTTGGTCTAAATTTGTCTAAATTTGTTTAAGTCTCACTCGAACCTGGATTTCTGCACGGTTTCGGACGTGGACACAAATCCAGGGACTCTGAACTTGAACATTCAGGGTCGCATGAATCATTTCTGTTGTATTTGGACGCACGACGCAGTCTGATGCAAATGACGCGCTGAGAGTGCGATCCTCATGCTGTTTGTCACGCATGACTGAGCACGACCTCTCTTTCGGCCCGCGGCTTTTCTCATCACGAAATCGCCAATCAGAGCCAAGGACATTGCGTCTCAGAACGCACAAATCAAGTTTACGGAAATCCAGGTTCCAGTGTATTTTGAAAGATACGCTCAACAAAAATCAAAAGTCTAATTGCTACAGGTATAAATTTGGACCACCCTATTGTTATATCTTGTAAATATTTCTCAATTGTCAAACAATCGATATTGGAATGATTTTCTCATGAAAGTGCCAGTATCGCGGAATCACGCCTCAGAAATAAATATCCCAAGCGATTTCTCTATAGGAAGAAAGAACAGGCGTCGAAGAAAGGAGGAGGGAGCGAGGAGCGATGAAAAGAAAGGAATGGCGTGATATTATTTATAGGAGGGGAGTTTGGGGGGCGGCGTGCCATGCATAGACAGTACCTTATTTCAGTCGCGGGAGAAAAATGGCTCATTTCTGTCCGCAAATACGGAAATACCAGCGAGCTATTTCTTAATATTCGCCGATACCAGCCGAACCTGGGGTTCTGACTACGTTTCCATAGAAACGAGGATTCTCCACACCTATTCCTTCGGGAAAAGCATCCTGCGGCGTGAAACAAGTTTTACGACCGTATCCTTAATCGCCAGACAACTTGGAGGCGGATATTTGACTCTAATCGACTTTCAAATTACCCTGACAAACAAAATTTTTTCCATTCGATGAAAAAAATTAACTGCTTTGACAATGAGTTCCATTCCAAATGATTCATTTTAACAGGCTAATTTGTTTATCAATAGTTAAATAGCTGATGATTTAGTTGATACATTTTTATTTTTGACGGAAAGTTTTAGGTAACAGAACTGAAAGTTATTAAAATAAATTATTGAAATAATTAATAAATTATAATGTGATAAAGAATAATTTAAGAACTAATTTACAGCTTTAGTTTTCGCGAGAGGGAAATTCCAATTTTAATTCGAATAAAATAAATTATTTTCTTTTTAAAAGTGTTTCTTTAAATACCTAGTTGCTGCTCCTACTTCTGGAAGATTAACAACTTCCTAGGATGAACAGGGAATGCTGGAAAATTTGAACTTTCAAGAGAAATCTTAATTTTCCTATATTGGCTCGGGAATTTTTATTTATTCAAAAAGGTTTTTTTTAGATAAATGTTATTTCCGTCTCTCCTTTCTGGAAGACATGCAAGTTTACAGGACAATTAGAGAATCTTTTCAAAAATTTTGAATATCAAGGAAAATTCGAATTTTCTTCCTACCCAATAATCTTTAAAAGCAATTAATAATAATTTTGAGGAACATCGTTTATGATCGCGAGGAAAAAAGTTAAGTAAAAAAAACCTGATAAAAGTGTTTTCTTGTAGAAAGTGAAGATTTAAGATTTAAGGTTGGAATTTGTTTGGCAGCTTAGTGCTGAAAAAAGTGGCAAATAGTTTCATTCAAGTGCTTTTTTTTTGAAGAAGCATTCTATTATTGTACTGTATTTGAAAGCTTTTAGGAAGAGGAATATGGCCAGAAAAAGGTTCTAAAAAAATTAAAATGTTAGGTAATTGAAAAAAGAGGATGGGAGACAAGTAAAGATAATGAAATATCTGGTTTTAAATTAGTATTTTTTATCACTCCATTGAAAATGAGATTTCAAAGAAATCCTTTTAACGCAACATGTATTAGACTTTTAAAGAATTTTTTGTTTGGTCGGCCAGTTTGTTCACGAAAGTCGGTCAGGTAATTCATAGAATTAATCACTAGCGCCATCTGATTGAGTTTCAAAGAATTATTTTTGTGCTCTTAATTCTGTTTATTTGAATACGCTGTCGGTAAAAGTAGCACTGAAACATAACCTCTAACAGTTTTTTTTGTAACCGAACAAGAGATTACAAACAAATCAGAAGTATATACAAAGGAAAAAAGGAATCCAGTCTTTCAGATAGTGTTTGAAATTTTCCAAGAAGCATGTGAAAATTGAAAGTATTGAGTGGATTTAGTATACCATGAAGAGTATTTTTGTGAAACATTATGTGACATTAACCTCCTTATCATTGGTGGCCGACCACTGGTTTTCCCTCTCCTCTTCCTCCTCGCGACTGCTCCCCCTACCCCCACATTCCTTCTTCTATGCCCCCGCTTTCCCCCTCTCACCCTACGTTTCCTCTCCTGCCCTCTCTCTCCCACCCTTCGCTTATTCCACTCTACTTATCCCTTCCTTACTTCACCCTGTCCCCTAATTACCATCACCTCCCTTGCAACACTCCCTCACCTAGTTCAATTTGATAAAATTTTCCCCGTCAAGAAGGATCAAAAAATATATCGGGGAGATAATTTCTAAAGTCTCCTAGGTTCTGCACGAAATGTAACATCCAAGAATATATGAGCCCAGCGTCCTGGTGGATGATTGGCGAGTAGGAGGGGTGAAACGAGTTTATCCAACCCCCCGGTAAGCCGCGATGGGAATAAAATGTGAAACTGTAAATTGTGCGTGGGAAGAATCGGTCCCCGGGCGGTCGTGCTGCGGTCTTTCGGCCGGAGACACACGGGGTCGCCGCGAAGTCGAGGATTTAAATGCGCAGCCGAGCAGAATTGAGAGGGAGAAAAAGCGCTGAAAATTTGTTATGTTATGTCGGACTATCACTCCCCGGTGAATATGAAGAAGGAATTCTCGGGGATTTAGAGGAAGGGGGAGAAAGGGAGATTTTGAGCCATCCTTCTGTGGGTGGATGGCGTCGAGGCGCTGACAACGAAGGTGAGGGACTGAGGGTGGCTCGCGAAGGGTGACGCTACACGGTGCCAGGAATATAAAACGGGGGATAAAAGAGATGGCGGTCACATATGCGACTCGTAAAAGCTCTTCTGAAATGCTGCAACCGGCACTCTTCAACTTCCTCCTATCCTCCGCGCCATTACACTGACATCTCACGTACATCTGAAGTTTTTCATACAAATTCATTGAAGGAAAAAGGTACTTGAAAGGTATTTTAAAAATGATTTCAGCCATCAGATATTCCAAAGGAAAAGTGATGGATTAGACGCCGAACTCAGAAGACCAAAATTCATTCACACTAAATCCAAACAAAATTACATACCCTCTTTGGCCCCCTCTCAACATACTTCTAACCTCCCCTCACATGTGATCTATCCCCACCTACCACACTAACCTCTCCCTCTACCCTACTCCCCTCCCTTAATTCCTCTTCCATCTTTTACTTTCATCTTCTTTACCTTCTCTACCTCTACCATCGTTCATCTCCCTTGCTTCCCACCGTCATTTAACTTTATCTTCGCCCCCTCACACTTTTCTCGCCAATACTTCTCCTTTCTTTTCCTCGCTCCCTTCACCTCCTCCATAATTCCATTACTTC
>CAKNXH010001595.1:12422-26046 GCA_932178445.1 Andricus quercusramuli
CTTTCTTTTCCTCGCTCCCTTCACCTCCTCCATAATTCCATTACTTCCTTTCCTCTCCCTTTATTTCTATCACGTCCCCTTCGTTAGTCCCGTACTTGTCGCTTCCCTTTCCTCCCTTACGCTCTCCTCTTTTCCCCTACTTCCTCTCTCCTATCCTGCTTCCTCTCACCTTCATTCCCTCTCCTAATTGCCTACCCCTTGACAATTCAAAAAAAGGAGTGTTTATTTTTTTCCGACTAATTATAATATTTAACTTTTGGTTTTGGATTTTAAAGAGATTCATCGTTTTATTTTAAAATGGCGTTGAGATAGAATCGATTTCTTTCACTTATGTTTCGAAATTTTGTTGTTGAATTTGTACTTTTACGAAACACGTTATGTTTACATATAGGTTTATGGGGTTTTAATAATTTGTTTCACTAGCGACATTTTTTCCTGTAAAAAATACAATATATGGACAAATTTGGAAAGAAGAGATTGTGGCCAGAATACTTTTTTCTTGTAATTTTCATTTTATAACATTGAAAACGTAAACTATTTTAAAATTAATAATAAAAAATTTTTAAATATTAAAAAACGAGTTAAATACGTTAAATCAAATTTGTTGGAAAATATTTTTCTTCCAAAATTCTTACAGCTTTTTATGTGCTCATTTGTAGGAAATAACTCTTTTCTAATAGACACTTTTCATTAAAATATTGTTAAACTTTAAATTTAAATAGAAATATTTTTTAAACCTTTAATTGAAAATTGTTCACATTTGAAAAACGTATATGTACAATTAATGATAATTCAGACAGTGTGGGATTTTCAACGTTTATAAATTGTCTATTTTTACGAAATTAACATTGATTATATTCAAACGCTATTATTTTTAGGCTCTGAATCTTTAGGGTCTTGTAGCCCCAGGCAGAAACCCATATAGTTTCAGTCGCGTGTCCGTTCTTTCGCTCGTCTATCCGTCCGTCGTACGTTTTCGCAAGGTGAGGAAATGAGGGAAAATGATGGGTGGGGAAGTAGCAGAAGTGAGGGGAAAATAGGGGAGTGGATTTAGAAGAAGTGATAAGAAATGAGGGGAGAGTGAGTAGAGGAAGGAAAGGGAAAAGAGAGAAGGGGAAGTAGGAGAAATAAGGTAAGGATAGTGAGAGGAAATTATGGGAAGTAAGGACGGGGGGATAGGGGATAGAGGAGATAGAGAGGGGGGATATGAGGAGGTATAAGACGCAAAAGGGGAA
Source organism: Andricus quercusramuli (assembly GCA_932178445.1). Classification (NCBI taxonomy): domain Eukaryota; kingdom Metazoa; phylum Arthropoda; class Insecta; order Hymenoptera; family Cynipidae; genus Andricus; species Andricus quercusramuli. The sequence goes on from CAKNXH010001595.1 coordinate 13,658, forward strand.
GTGAGGGGAGGAAAAGTAGGATAAGTGTGGGAAAGTGAGGGAAGGATAAGTAGGGTTAGTGAAGGGAAATGATAGGAGGGGTAGTTGTGAGAATAGGCAAAATGAGAGGATGTGAAGTAGGTGAAGGGACAGGAACTATAGGAAAGAAGGGAAAATAAGGTGGTAGGGAGAGTGAGTGAAGTGGGGAGGGGGTTGGCTAAGCGAGGAGAAATAAGGAGAGGTGAAGAAGGAAAAATGAAGCGAAATTAGGGGTAATGATGAAAGTAGGGGTGGGAGATGTTACAAGAAAAGAGAAAAGGGAAAGTAGGATAAGTGATAGGGAAACGGGGAGGGCACGTATGGGAAGAGATGGGAAAGGAGGAGACAGGGAGGTAAGGAAATTAAGAGGGAATGAGGGTGAGCAGCAGACGTCAGTGGTAATAGGCTGTAGGTTAACTGAGGGGAAATTCTAGAAGAGAGTGGGGGGAGTTAGAGTTTAGTTGAAGTAATGGGCCATTAAGGGAGTGGAAGTGAGGGGTAATGAGGGCAGGAAAAGTAGAGGACGTGATGGTGCGAGAGGGCTGGAGAAGCAGGGGGAGTGTTTGAAGTGATGAAAAAAGAGGGAAGGGGATTTAGGAAAGATAGTGGTAATGAGGGTGAAGTAGGAAAGTAAGGGGGAATGATGGAGTAGGAAAAATTAGGGGAAACTAGGGTGGGAAAGTAGAGGAAGTTAGGGGGCAGGTGGAGTGAGGAGGAAATTCAAAATGTGTGTGTAGGGAAAGTGAGGGAGATGTGACGAGAAAGGAATTGAGGGAAAATAGAGAAAGGGATGAATGAATAGGGGAAAAGTGGGGAAAAAGGGGTAGCAGCGGTAGTTAGGGGAGCGAGGGTAATGAGGGGATGGAAATAAGGGGAGGGAAATGAGTTGCAGTGAGGGATAATAAGGGGAGATAAAATAGGGGAATTAAGGGGAGGGGGAATATCGGGCATGCGGCAGAATAGATGGTGAAAAGTTAGGGGAAATGTGGCGTGACGAAGTAGGGTAGGTTATGGGAGGGGAAGTAAGGGTGAATGAGGGTCGGAGAAGGAGGTAAAGTGAGGGGAGGACTAGTATAGTATTGCGGAGATAAGGTAGGGGCGGAAAACTATAGGAGGGGGAGTTTTGAACGACGTAATTTACGTCTTAATAGGCTATGAAACTCTTTTTCGTACGCGCAAAATTAAATAAAGTCCATTTTTAGTTTAACTCGTATTTTTGACTCACAGAACAGCTCAGGTTTCTTCATTTTACATGAGAAAGTTAAGGTTAAAAATGGGATTATTACTTTTTATTCATGGAAATAAGTTCATAGTAGTCATAGTTATAGTTATAGTTCTGGGTAGTGTTTAATATCTTTAATACGAAATTGTTCATATTTGAACAATTTATCAACATTTATACATCATAGCTTAGAAATTCTTCAATTTAAAAGGTTCGAATTTGACATTTTTCATTTATGAACATGTTAACGTTATATTATTCAAATTGAATGATTTTCAAGTTAAAATGAATACTAGAAAATAGAAGAAAAACGATAAAATGAATTAATTAAAGTGAACATTTCACTTGAGTATTGTTCTAAAATTCCGTTGAAGTTTATGAAAAATTTAATTACTTTTCCTGTCAAATTGAAAATTAATTTTTTCAGTTCAAAAACTATCTATTTAAATTAATTATGTATTAGAAAATATAGATAATGACTTGGTCTTGGAATGACTTGCAATAATCCAAGGCAGTGTAAATATAAAAAAAAGTTTAGAATTTTTATCAAGGTTCTTCAATCCAAAATGATGAGAATGTAAAAATCTAATTAAAATATTTAATTAATTCTATATACTAATGTCTTTTTAGTAATGTACATGAGAAAATTTGACTATGATAAAAAAAAACAGTAGCGTCATATTAGAAAGGTAATTTTTAATGATTACATTCATGAAAACTAAATAAGGACTGATCTAGTTCTTATCGTAATGATTCCAATCGTGTCTTGATATGGAGGGGCACTTTTCTGCTTCGTCACTCCTGAAGATAGAGTTTCTTCGCACTAATTACCCATATTTTTAACATTAATTAACATCAATTAATTTTTAATGCAAGGATTTTCCTAATATACTATGGGAGCCTCTACGTATTACGTGCCACTTCACCGTTCAAGAAATAAAATTTCAATGGGTGTCCGTACATTTTCAGCCAAATAGTTGAATTTTCAAGCCAAAAGGACGATTTTTTAACAAAAAAGTTCAATTTTTGACCAAAAAAGATGTCTTTAACAAAATATTCGAATTTTCAAAAAAATACTTTAACTTTCAAATAAATAATTCAATTTTTTCACTAAATAGCTGAATTTTTAAATAATAAGATAAATTTTCAACCAAGAAGATCCATTTTCTACGAAAATATGAATTTTTGAAAAAATACACAAATTCAAAAATAAATTATTCAAATTTCCAGCTAAAAAAATTAATTAAAAGAAAAACAGGCCATCAGCCTGTTGAATTAAACGGAAAAGAAGACTTTCAACAGAATAGTTGAATCCTTAACCAAATAAGTGAGTTTAAGCAACCAAGAATAATATTCTACCCACATAGACGAATTTTTAAGAAAATAGTTGATTTTTTAAGGAAAAAAGTCTGATGTTCCAGAAAACAGTTGACTTTATACCGAAAAAGAGGAATGTTCCGAAAGAATGTTAATTTTTAGCAAAATATTTGAATTGTTATCTAAAATTGATAAATTTCCGAACAAACGTTTAATCGTTGAATTCTCAGTTTAAGAAACTGATTTTCAACAACAAAAACTCACTTCCAAGCAGTTGAGTTCAACTAAAAAATAAGAATTTTTAACAGAATAGTTGAATACTCAACCAAAATAATGAATATTCGACAAATAAGTTCAATTTCCTACCAAAATGGACGAATTTTTGACAAATTACGTGAATTTCAACGAACGAATAGCTCAATTTACAACCAAAAGATATGATTTTTTCAACAAAATAGTTAAATCCTCAATCAAAACAGATCAATTTTCAACCAAACAGTTGCATTTTGAACCAAAGATGATAATTTTTTATTTAAGAAGATTTATTCTCTACCAAAAAGAACGAATTTTCAATCAGAAAAGATCAATTTTTGATTTAATATATTAATTGGCCACCAAAGTAACAATATTTACATTTTCAGCAAAGAAAATTAATCCTCATCCTGAGAAAGGAATTTTAAGCAAAATATTTCAATTTTCAATCAGAGATGAACTTTCAACTAGAGTGATCAATATTCAGCAAAAAATCAAATTTCAAAAAAGATTTCAACATTCAACCAAAGAGCTGAACTTTGAACAAAAAAGTTAATTTTTGTAAATGAAAATTAATTTTCTACAAAAGATACCAATTATCAGCATCGAGTATTAAATGAACAAAAAATGACACACTTTTTCAACCAAATAGTAAAGCTTGTAGTCTAAAAAGTAGCATGTTTTAGAGGAAAGTTGACTTTTATACCGGAGAAGAAGAATTTTATTGAAGAAAATTAATTTTAAATAAATAAAGATGAACTTTCAAAGAATGAGAAGATGAAAAATTAATTTTAAACGAAAAATAAAAGAATTTTAACAAAATAGTAAAATTTTCCCATAAATAGTTGAATTTTCAAAGAAAAAGATCAATTTTCTACCTCGAAAATGTTTTTTTTTTTCATAAAGTAATTCAACTTTAATCCAATCAGTTGATTTTTCACACAAAAATACATACATAAATACATACATATATATATATAATTATATATATATATATATATATTATTTGTTAAAAAGAAACATATAATACTTAATATATCAACAAAATAGATTCTAATTTCAATTAAAAACAGTTCGATTCAACCAAAAATAATGAATTTTCAACAAAACATATGATTTTTCAAACAGAAAAAATCAATTTTCAATTTGAATTATCAATTTTTACCAACTAATTATATATTTACATCCTCACGAAAGAAAATTAATAATTAATAACCAGAACAATTTGTTTACAAAATAGTTCAATTTCCAACCAAAGAGAGGAATTTTCATTTTTGGGTAAAAATTTATCTTTGTTAGTATAAAATTCAGCTAAATAAAATTAATTAACATAAACATTTTCGTTGAAAATTCAACTCTTTGCTTGAACTCATTTTTTTCAAGATTCATCATTTTAGTTGAAAATTCCTCTCTATAGTTGAAAATTGAACTTTTTTGCTTGGAGATTTGTTTGTTGTGAAAAATTAATTTTCTTTTCTCAAAATGTGAGTATATCATTTCTTGTCAAATATTTATATTTTAAGCTGAACATTGATCTGTTCTTGTTGGAAATTTGTCTTTTTTGGTAGAAAAATAATGTTCTTGGTAGAAAATTCATCCTCTTTGATTCGTCATACAACTGTTTGTATGAAAATTAATCTGGTTTGGTTGAGGATTCTACTATTTTATCGCAAATGCATCTTTTTTGGTTGAATTCAACTGCTCTTGATTTTAAATTGAGATGTGTTTGAATTGAAACATAACTATTACATGTTTTGTTAAGAATTTGTTGTGATCGTTAAAAAGTAATTTCTTAGTTTAAAATAAATTTTTTGGTTGAGGAGTCATCATTTTGGTTGAAAATTCAATTATTCATTTGAAAAAGTAAATATTTTTTTATTATATTGATAATCAAAATTATATTATTATTATCGATTATTACCGATAATAATAAGAAATATCCAAGGATATCAGATTTTTTCCTATCATTGTTCGAATGTTGAATTCTTCTCTTGAAAATTTATTTATTTTTTGAAGATTCATCATTTTAGTTGAACATTTCTCTGTTTTGTTTGAAAATTGATCTCTTCTAGTAGAAAAATCATAAATTTGTATTTTTTGGTAGAGAATTAATCTTCTTAAAAAATTCCTCATCTTTGATTCATCATGCAAATGCACTGTTAAAAATTTCTATAGAACTTTTCGAAGACGCGCCACTAACGCTTTATACATCAGAGACCGTCTCTAAATTTTTCTAAACAAGAAAAGACATTTGAGCAACGGTAATTGTATAAAGCTTCAATCGCTTTCATTTCATTTCATTTTCTCTCCAAATTTCGAAAAATTCTGTTACTATTTAGTAATTTTCAGTTACTGTTACTAAAAATGTCAAGGGATTAACAATTTTTTTCGATACCTTAATTTGAATATAAAATATGTACACATTTGATTCATTGAGTATATTATGTATAACCTAAATACATACGTAGTCATTTGCATATAAACTTCGCTAACATATAGTTTCACTATAATTTATCTCATTAGGACAAATGTGTATACTGCAAATTGAGACTAAATTAATGAACCAACGGAACGGCTCAAAATTACAGATACAACCTATCTAGTCAAGAGGGCGCCAGTTGACGTACATTTGCCTGACAGCCTAGGCGGTCCTTCACAGCGTGCGGCTGAGTACTTTCCGCTCTGCGCAGTTGACCCTGCTGCAGCTTTGTTAAAGAGTCCGAACCAAATAAATCCCTTTGCGTACAAATTCCACATACTATATACTATCAAAAAATTAGAAAAAAATTAAAATCGTTTTTTTTTGTTCCGGCCAAATAGAAATACCCCCTCAATTATTAATTTACGTAGCTGCTGCTGGTAACTTGTGGCCCTGATGTGCCTTTTTAGAATTTCATTTATAAGGCAGATGACCGCAGTAACTTGTAACTATTTTATTGCAAAGATCATCGACGCTCATCGACCGAGCTTTTAGGTCGTTGTCTTCACTTGCGTTTTAACCCTTATTTTAGTTTCTTCTTCTCTTGCAAATTTTGAATCCTTCTCACGCTTGATATAATTCAATATCGGAAGCAATAGGTTTACTGCATCGTTATAATTCAACACAACCTTTTGCAGTGCATTGACGCCCATGACCACAACCACCATGCTTTGTCCGCTTCGAACGCGATCGAGAAGAGAGGAGAGCGCAGTTAGCAACTACGCACTTCTTTCGGTCAAGATAACTTATATTTCTGTCACGATTTAGGAATTTTAGGGAACTATTTGTAGTTTTTAGATGCCGTTTCCAAATTTTAATACAAATTTAGTCAATTTTCTATAAAATCTGCTGAATTTCATTAACAGTGACCTAATTGCGGAAATTTCAGTTACTTTAGTATCTTAACCGTGTCGGAATTTTTCAAACATTTCTAACAGTGTGCCTGCTTGAAAATTAATCTGTTTTGGTTGATGTTTCCATTTTGTTAAAAATTCATCTTTTTCCGTTGGATTCAACCATTCTTGAATTTTAATAGGTATAAATTTTGACCACCCTTATGTAGACGCTCCCCAATGCTAAACTGATATTAAAAATTTAAATTTGATCATTATCCCTGCATCGATGAAAATCTATAAAAATATATCAATAATTTATTATTGCATTAGTCGCGATGCGGTTGGGGTCTTCAGTTCTTTGAGGCACGAGAGTTCCAGGTCGTTATAGACTTATTCTCCACGATTACGTACAAGCACGGGAACCTCGGTGGTCCCCCGCAACCAGGTGGGCAGGGCCCATGGATGGTAACTAATTAAATCATGAAAAAGGCGATGAACGTGCGTCCCACAGTTTTTTCACAATTAATAAACCGGAACTTGCAGGGGTTCTCCATTCCAATTACTAGTAAAATTGAAATTTCCCAATCGGATTTTTATCAGTTAATTGTACGGTGGGAAGGAAGGGGGGGGGGGGGGCCACAGATTTTGCGACGATTTTTTATACGATTTTTGACATTCTTCTTGTTTTTTTGCTTCAATGTGAACTGAATTAAAACAATAAGAAAATTTCACAATAAGAAAATCCAACTATTGGTAATTCAAAGTCAATTTTTAATAATTGAAAAGTCTAATATTACATTGTTAGTTTAGAATCGATCTCTTTTGATTAAAAAATTAACTATTCCATTTTTGGCTGGAAATCGACAGCTTTTAGTTGAAGATACAAATATTACATTTTTCATAGTGGAAAGTTAATTTAATTTACCTTACATTTTTTTGGTGGAAATAGATCATTATCAGTTGAAAATTCAATCAAGAAATTTTTTATTGAGAATTCACCTTTTTTGTTTCAAAATTTAGCTTCTATGTTAAAAACTCATTTTATTGCTTGAACATTGAATTATTTTGTTGAAAATTTTTTTTTTTAATAATAATTTTTTTTACTATTTATTTTTAGTTTAAAATGCAATCATTTGGTTAAAAAATAATTTTTTTGGTTGAAAAGTCCTATATTTATATACAAAATTTAACTGCTTTGTTGAAAATATTTCATATTGGCTTAAAAAATGAATTGTTCTAATTAAAAGAATTTCAAGTTAAAAATTATATTATTAACGTAGAAAATTACACTATTTGTTGAGATTTTTTGTTGTTGTTGTTGAAATTAACTGCTTTTTAATGAAAAATGAAATTATTTTCACATTCTCATCAGAGAAGGTATTAGATTTATGTAAAATTTGGCCCGCCTGTTTTTTTTCAAATGTCCCCGTCTTGAGACCTTCTATGTTTATGTAGATTTTTAGTCTGGCTTGAAAAATCGACTATTTGATGCAACATTCGACTATTTGGTTGAAAATTAAAACTTCTGTTTGGAAATTAAATTGATCATTCAAAATCTTAACTATTCTGTTAGAAATTTGCCTTCTTTCTTGAAATAATGAATCTTGTTGGTTCGAAATTCATAATTTTAGTCGAGGATTCAACCATTTTGTTACGAAATTGTCTCGTTTAGTTAAATTAAACTGGTTGATAATTCGTATTTTTCTTGTTATCAATTAGTTTTTCCAGCTGAAAATTTATTGATTTTATTTTTTTTGAAAATTTATTATATTTTTCATTGAAAATTCAAGTATTGCGTTGAAAATTCATCTTTATTCATTAAAATATGTATTCCTGGTTGAAAATTAATCTTTTTTGAAATTTTTTTTTTTTTTAATTCTTATTTTTCGGTTTAAAAGTAAACTGTTTTCTGAAGCATTTGGCTTAAAAATTTCACTTTTTCGTTACAAATTTGTCTATTGTAAAAGAAAATTATTCTTGTTTGTTGAATTCATGTATTTGGTTGAGAATTCAACTATATTGTTAATAGTTCGTATTTTTTCATGAAATTCAACTGGTGGATAATTTTGTTTTTTTGTCAGAAATCAGTTTTCAACTACAAATGTGAATTTTCTATTCTGTGTTGGGAAATGATCTTTTCTAGATCAAAATTCAACTGTTTTGTTAAAAATTAATATATTTTATTGAAATTTCAATGATTTTGTTGAAAATTCAACTGTTTTGATAAATGAACTTTTTTGATCGTGAATTTAACTGTTTTATTGCAAATTACTTTTTCTGGATTAAAAGTTCATCTTTTACTGTAGAAAAATCATCTTTCTCCTTTGAAAATTCATCTCTCTTATCAAAAATTCGATTTTTCGCGTTGAAAATTTAATTTTCATCTAGAAAATTCATCATTTGGCTCGAAAATTGAACTATTTGTTTGAAAAAGCAACTACTGAATTTCTTTTCTAATAATTCGAATATTTGCTCACTTTTTGTTTCTCTTATTGCAGAAGGAGAGGATATCACGATGCTATCAGACCGAAAAACTTTGGAAAAGGAAGTACGAATTAAACCGAGAATTCACTGAAGCAGCGCGTCCAATTCACGTTATTCAGTGGCTCTAACTTCTAATCACTCGCCAAGCAAGATTCGTCGGACATTGGCATCAACGCAGTATTCAATGGATAGGAGTTTCTAGAAAAAAAATTTTTCTCATCCCAAATCCTTCACTATAAAAGGTAGCATTCATCGTTCTTTGACTATGCCAATGAAAAAGTTTAATCGATCTCTTGATTCAACTTGTTAGTAAACTATTGTAGTATTAGCTCACGATATACATCACACTCAACTTCCGATATAAGACCGGTTTCGGGCATGACTTGTCTTGGCCTTGGTCCTAAATCGGAGGAATCCAAACGTTAACAGGCAGGGGCGCATTAATTATTTCTATTGGATTTGGACGCATGACGCAACCTGATGCAACTAACGCGCTGAGAGTACAGCCCTCGAGCTGGTTCTCACGCTTGACTGAGCACCATCTTTATTTCGGCCCCGCAACTCCACTCATCACGCAACTGCGGAGACCATCAGATCTAGCAATATCGTAAACCAGGGGTTCTTATATCGGGAGTTGAGTGTAACTTAGGAAGTGTCCCTTCATTACGTCAGGCTTTTTTTTGGGAGGGGGTGCGCAAAATCTCACAAATCCATACTTGGGGGGGGGGGGGGGTACAAAGAACAATAATTTAAGGGACTTTAAGGAGTTTATTCACATTTTCAGAGATTGTACTGCATTTAAAAGAATTTCCAGAGATGCCGAAGGATTGTCGAAGATTAAGAACTATTTCGGCGAATTCGAAGGGGTTTTAAGAGTTTTCAAGTGATAACATTTTTTTAAATCATTTTAAAATAATTCACGGGAATTCAATTGATTTTGAAGGATCGCATGTGATACCCAAGTATTTTCATAAATTTTGAAGGATGTGAGAGGATTTTAGTAAGATTACAGAGATTTGATGGGATTTAAAGAGATTTCAGGGGATTTCAAAACATTTGCAAAGATTTCGAATGTTTTAAGGGATTTTAACGGATTTCAAAACTTTTGAAGCGTTCTCGCAGATTTACGGATTTTACAGGATTTTGTAAGATTCCAAATGATTTAACAGAATTTCAAAGGAATTTCGAACAATGTAAGAGGTTTTCTTCAGAGGCTTCGAGGAATTTTAATGGCTTTTGAAAGTTCTCATAGGATTTTATTATATTGTAAGGGATTTCAGAGATTCGGAACAATTTCCAGGGACTTTATACATTTTTAAGAGTTTTAGAGGCATTTCAAATATTTCACGGATTTTTAAGCATTTTAATATATTTCAAGACATTTTAAGGAATTTTCTTAGATTTTGAAGGGTTATAAGGGACTTCAATGAGATTTCGAAGATTTAAAGCGATTTAAAGTATTTTACAGTTCTAAAGGGTTTTAAGGCATTTTAAGTATTTTGAAAGGACTCTAAAGTATATCCACTGATTTCTGGGGATTTCGTAAGATTTCAAATAATTCAATGGAATTTTTAAATTTCTGAATGTGGCAAAGTATTTTAAGGGATTTCAAGGAATTTTAATGGCTTTAAGAATATGTTAATGGAATGTAATATATTGTAAGGTGTTACAGAGATTCGGAAGGATTTCCACGAATTTGAAATATTTCAATGAGTTTTAGAGGGATTTCAAAGATGTCAAGAAATCTCGTGAAATTTCGAAATATTTGACGAATTTTGAGAGTTTTCAAGGGTTTTCCGCGGATTTCAAAGGATTTTAATGGGTTTTTATGAAATTTCAAAGATTTCAGAAGTTTTAAAAGATTTTTGTGGTTTTTAAAGTGTTTTAAGGGATTTTAAGAGACTTTGATAAAATTTCAAACTGTATGTCCACAGATTTTTGAGCATTTCTCAAGATATTTCAAAAGATTGAACCGAATGTCAAAATAATTCCAAATATTGTGAAACATTTGAAGAGAATTTTAGGAATTGAAGTTTTCTAAAAGATTAAAATGGATTTTATTATATTGTAAGGGATTTCAGAGATTTGAAAAAATTCCCACGGATTAGAATATTTCAATGAGATTCCAAGGGATTTTAAAGTTTCCAAGGTATGTATATCGTAAGATTTCAAAATATTTGACGGATTTTCAAGGATTTTGACGAATTTTTAGAGATTCAAAGGGATTTCCAATGATTTTAAACAAGAAAAAAATTTTTGATAAGATTTTCACCGTTTTAAAGGATTTTGTGGGTTTTGAAGAATTTTCCAAAAGATATAAAAGTATATCCGCGGATTGTAGATGATTTCGAAAAAATTTTAGAAATTAAAGGGAACCTCTCAAGGATTTCTGAATAGTGTTGAGTGTTTAATGAGATTTTTAGGAATTTTAGGCTTTCAAAAGATTTGAGTGGATCTTAATAAACTGTCAGGGATTTCAGAGATTTGAAAAGATTCCCACAGATTTGCCAGATTTCAATGAGTTTTAAAAAGATTTCCAAGATTTCAACATACAATTTCGAAATATTTAACTGATTTTCAAGGATTTCAACCGATTTTTAGACACTTTAAGAGATTCCCACGGTTCTAGAGGATTAAAAGGTATTTTGATGGGATTTTTACAGTTCTTAAAAGGTTTTAAGGGATTTTAAGAGATTTTTTAAAGATTGAAAACTATATTCAAGGATTGTAGGGGATTTCGTTAGATTTGGAAACATTTAACGGAATTTTTAATTATTTCCGATTATTATAAAGTATTTTAATGGATTTCGAGAAATTTTGATGGATTTAAAAATATTGTATGAGATTCGAGAAATTCGGAAAGATTCCTAATGACTGGAAATATTCCAATACGTTTCAAAGGGATTTCTAAAGTTTGAAATTAAATTTTCGAAATATTTTAAACATTTATGAGGATTTCAACATATTTTTCTGTTTTAATTTTAAGAGATGTCCAAGGATTTTAGAGTTTACTAGGAATTTCTATGATATTTTCACAGTTTTCAAAAAGGTTTCAAGGGATTTTAAGAGTATTTCAAAAGATTCCAAAGTATATCCATGGATTTGAGAAGGTTTCGCAAGATTTCAAAGGATTGAATGGAATTTTCAATGATTTGCGAATATCATAAAGCATTTTAACAGATTTTTAGGAATTTTAGGCTTTTGGAAGATTTTAATGGATTTTAATATACTCTAAGGGATTTCAGAGATTCGGAAAGATTCCCTCTCTTATAAAAGATCTCAACAAGCTTCAAAGGATTTTTGAAGATTTCAGGAATCTGTTAAGATTTTATAATATTTTACAAATTTTTAAGGATTCTAACTGATTTCGTGATATTTTACAAATTTTTAAGGATTCTAAGTGAATTTGTGATATTTTACAAATTTTTCAGGATTCTAACTGATTTTGTAATATTTTACAAATTTTTAAGGATTCTAACTGATTTTGTAATATTTTAGAAATTTTTGAGGATTCTAACTGATTTTGTAATATTTTACAAATTTTCGAGGATTCTAACTGATTTTGTAATATTTTACAAACTTTTGAGGATTTTAACTGATTTTGTAATATTTTACAAATTTTTGAGGATTCTAACTGATTCTGTAATATTTTACACATTTTTGAGGATTCTAACTGATTCTGTAATATTTTACAAATTTTTGAGGATTCTAACTGATCTTATAATATTTTACACATTTTTGAGGATTCTAACTGATTTTGTAATATTTTACAAATTGTTGA
>CAKNXH010001595.1:26056-71379 GCA_932178445.1 Andricus quercusramuli
ATTTTTGAGGATTCTAACTGATTTTGTAATATTTTACAAATTGTTGAGGATTCTAACTGATTTTGTAATATTTTACCAATTTTTGAGGATTCTAACTGATTTTGTAATATTTTACAAATTGTTGAGGATTCTAACTGACTTTGTAATATTTTACCAATTTTTGAGGATTCTAACTGATTTTGTAATATTTTATGAATTTTTGAGGATTCTAACTGATTTTGTAATATTTTATGAATTTTTGAGGATTCAAACTAATTTTGTAATAATTCACCCATTTTTGAGGATTCTAACTGATTTTGTAATATTTGACAAATTTTTGAGGATTCTAACTGGTTTTGTATTTGAAAGAATGCCAAGGGATTTCGATGGCACTTTGAAGATTTTAATCGATTCAAAGGATTTCAATATTTTTGAAAGCGTTTATAAGATTCCAAAGTATATCCACGAGTTTCACGGGATTTCGTGAGATTCCAAGTGATTTTTGAATGGATTTTTATTTTACTTTCTCTGTTCGATAATGAACTTAGGCTTGTATAATATATACCTTGTGTTAGGGAACACTATTTTGTATTATAAGGATTCATCAACCTTGTTTGAGGAACCTAATTAACTGCTCTGTTGAAATTAATTGATTAAAATGATTTTAGAGGTTCATCTGTTGTTACTATGACTGCAGACAATCTATGCTTTACTCATATTTGAGTAGTCGGAGTCAGCGTGGGAGGCCTTCCTAAATTTGATCGTGACCAATCAATTCAGTCGAGATTCAACAGCCTGAGTCGCAATTCATACCAAAGGTAAATGACCTTTTCTTATTTTTTTATCCGTTATTGAAAATTGTTTATTCATTAAAATTTTTTGAAGTGACTATTAAACAATATGATTATTCAAAAATTCTTCGATTTAACTTTGCCCCTTAGGAGCCGTGCATAAATGACGTAAAGTAATTTGCGTGTTGGGTGGGGGGGGGCAATGATTTTTTTATGCTGCATTACACCGGGGGAGGGTATGTGGTAAAAACTATTTCTTACGTCAGATATTTTCAAGTCTGCGAATCACTAAAAACCAAAAGTTGGACATATTTTATTGTAAACAGCTGTTTGCTGGTTTGTACCGAAATTTTGGAACACGTAGCCGCGGCATTGTAAAATTTGCTTTATTTTCGAAGCAAACTTTCCAGTTTTCATACCTAACATTTCAAAGTATGTGTTAAAAATAAGCGTCGATGTTTATTATCGCCAACGGCGATACCACGCTGAAAACACCAGTTCTCGTGAGATCACTGAAGTTAATCAGTGTTGGGCGCGGTTAGTACTTGGATGGGTGACCGTTCGTGAATACTGCGTGCTGTTGACCCGTCGTGGGTGTGATGAGCCGACACTGGTAGTACTAGTAATAAATAATTCATCTAGAAACACTACCCGAATCGGGTAGTGTGTCACGCCTACCCTGAGAGGGAAATGGCTTGATGGTATAAAAAAATAAAATAAAATAAAATAAATAATAGGAGTTAAAAAAAATACATATGATGTACTATGGATGTATTGACTATGGGTGTATTAATTTGATAAGCTTTTTTCTTTCTCATAGGTATCAAATAAAACTGGTTCCTCAAAGAGAAAAGTGTTTTTCTAACAATAAGAAAAAATGGGTACTTTCAATATTTTTTAAGCTTACGTTTCTGTCTTACCGAAAATCTTATTTTCAGAAAACCAAAAATCACATCAAAATGTCAATCGATGCGTTTTGTTACAATAAACAACTTTTTAACTTATGGTAGTGTTATATTTCAAATTAAAACACAAATTTTCTACATAAAAATATGTAACTTTTTCAAAACTTTCTAATAAGTCGCTATTGAATAATCAAGACTGGTCGTCGAAAGCTCGCCAATAGATCAAACTACGCGCCTCGAAGACGAAAACAATTACATCAAATATAGTACTGTTATATTCCCAGTATAAAAAATCCTCTTATAAACAAGATGAATAATTTTGCTAACGAATTTGAAAACGATATTCATAGGTTATTGTAGGCAATGAATGGTTCTTTGATAGCGTAATCGATGCGTCTCGAAGACGCGAACAAATATATCATATACATTACTGTTGTATTCCCAATATTGAAACAGTGTTCCTCATATCAAGGAAGTAAGCAATATATTTTTTAAATTTATAAGTCAGTATTGCAAGATCATAAGAGGTCATAAAAGGTACGTCCATTGATCATTCGACGTGTCACGACGACGCGAACAAACATGTCAGATACAGTATTCCAGTATTCCTAAAATGAGACAACATTTTTCTCATATAAACAGAATACACAAATTTTGTTGAAACTTCGTAGATCGGTGCTGGTGGGTCATAAAAGGTTCGAGAATAGGTCGATCGGTCCATCTCGAAGACGCGAACAATTTCACCACATTTATTATTGTTTTATTTTGAATCTCAAAAAGATTTTCTCATATAAACAGGAAAAAAAATATTTTTTTTAAACTTCATAAATCTATACTGTTGGGTGATAAAGGATTTAACAGTAGGCCGATCGACGAATCTGGAAGACGCGAACAAATAACTACATACAGTATAATTGTATTTCGAGTATCAAAAAATTTTTTTTTATATAAACAGAATAAACCATTTTTTGAAACTTCACAAATCGGTACTGTTAGTTCATGAAAGTTTGAATAATAGGTCAATAGATGCATCTCGAAGACGCGAACAATTAAATTAGATATCGTATTATTTTATTTTCAATTTCAAAAAACCTTTCCTTATATAAACACGGTGAAAAATCTTTTTGAAGTCTACAAACTAAAAAAATACCACTTCCAAATGGTCGATCCAGCTCAAAATCCTGGCAGTCCTGGGTATCAATCGGAGCTAAAATTTGTCCAGGTTTCATAATCACAGCTCTTTTACTTTTCGAGATATGGTGAACAGAAGAAAATTACACAAATACATTTGGGGCATTTGAAAAAATATTTTCGATCTTCTGGGGTCAAATTATATTGAAATATGTCAGAAAATTAATTTTTAAATTTAGGTAATTACAACATCTCTATATGAGCAACGAAAATTCAACTATTTTTGGTTAAAAAGTCTACAATTGAATGTCTGGTTAAAAATTCATCCTTTTTGGTTAAAAACGTTATTTTTTTAAATTCATAACTTAAGCATTCGTTGAAAAAGCAGAAATGTGGTTGAAAAGTAATTCTTTTCGGTTAAAGAATTGATTGTTATTTTCAAAATTTGCCTTTTTGGTGGGCAAATATAATTTTATTAATTTTTTTCCGGTTTCGAATTGAAAATTCATCCCTTTTGTAGAAATTCAACCTTCTCTGGTTAAAATGCAAGTGTCTGGTTACAAATTGATTTATTACGGTCGAAAATTAATATTTTTGTTTGAAAATTCACATTCCTTTTATAAAATTTCTATAATCTGATAGAAAATTAATCCTTCTGGTTAAAATTTAACTATTTGGGTGAAAATGTGTGCATTTCGTTGAAGATTCCTCTTTTCTGGTTGAGTATTTAACTATTTTGATAAAAATTCGCCCTATTTAGTTGAACTAAACTGTTTGAAATGAAAATAAGAATATTTGTTGGTTGAAATATCAATTATTATATTTTTAGTTCAGAATTTATATTTTTTGGTTAAAAATTCAACTACATTATCAAAAACTGAACTGCTTTCTTGAGAATTTGTTTTTGCTGTTGAAAAATTTTTGTTTACAGAAAATTCAACTATTTGGTTAAAAGATTTACTATTTGGTAGAAAATTTAACTGTTTTATGGAAAAAAATTTTCTATCATAAAATTCCTTTTTTTAGATGAAAATTTGGCTATTACATGTTTGTTTAGTATTTTTTGTTTAGTTTGAGATTAATCTCTTTGGTTGGAAATGTAACTATTCTGTTGAAAAATTTGCATTTTTTAGGCAGAAAATGAATCTGCGTGGTTGAACATTAATCTGCGTTGTTGAAAATTTATTTGTCTTGTTGAAAATTCATATTTTCGTATAAAAAAATTAAAACTTTCCTTTAGAAAATTCGTTCCTTTTGGAAAACATTCAATCTTTTTTGTTGTTGTTAAAAATACAACTGGCTGAAAGTTAATCTTTCTTAGTTGATGATACAACTGTTTTGTTCGAAATGTTTTTTTTTATGAATTCAAGTGTTTTCGATTTGAAATAAAACATCTTTTTCGATTCAATCATAAATTATTATTCTTCATTTATTATTCATATTTTCTATTGAAAATTCAACCATTTGTTTGGAAATTCATACTTTTTGTTGGCAATTCATCTTTTTTTGATAGAAGATTTATTTCACTACAAAATTTATCTTTTCGGTTAAAAATTTAACCACTTTGTTGAAAATTCATTTTTTTTTTTTAAATTCATCTTTCTTGATAGGTAGTCAATCTTATTGGTTGGAAACTCATACTTTTGTGTTGAGAATACAACACTTTAATTGATTTTTTTCCCTGTGTGATTAATTTATCCTCTTTCCTTCAAAATTCTAGTTTTTTATTTGAAATTCGTCATTTGGATTGAATGCAACTGTTTTTCAATAAAAACGAAAATATTTTCGTCTTGAAATATAAAATCTTACATTTTTCGCCCCAAATTATTGTTTTTTTTTTAATTTATCTTTTTCTGTTTGGTTGAGGATTCAACTGCTTGACTAAAAGTTGATCTACTTTGCCAGAAAGTTGAAAACTCCCTTTTTAATTAAAAAACTAATCTTTTTATTTGAAAATTATTTTTGATTCGTGATAGTTTTTTATTTTCCAAAAATGCAATTAGGAAATTAGATGAATTCACCAGCTGCGTATAACTGAACTTTCATATACTCTTCAATCAGAATAACTAATAAAGTTTTAATATACTGACTTTTTGATTAGGAATTTAAATTTTAAATTCAGTTTCATAAAGCGGAAAGCTATTAAGATTTTCCGATTACAATAATCAGATAAAAGGAAATTGGATGTGTGTTAAACTTTCACCTAACGCGTCGCAAATCGTTCGATTGTGTTAATTAACTTGTGGGAAATTTTTTGAAACCAGTAACAATTTTGAAGACATCTAACGAGCTCTCACGATTCGTACGGAAGAAAAAAATTTTTATATGAAAATTAACATTTATATGGAGAATTAAAATTCGTTTGTACAGTAAAAGGCGTTGACTGTGATCGCTCAGCGTTTGATAAGCAAAATGAAAAATATTTACGAGAGCATTAATGGACGCTAATATGGGATATCAAGATTCATCTTTATGTACCTTTTACTTCCACTCTTTGTAAGGAATCTCGTATGTCGCAATAAAAGTCAATTAGCACGTTTTCTCCATCCTCGAGAGTTTTTATTAAATTAGACTAATTATACATGAAACTCATCCCGGTTATGAATATTCAATATAGGAGTGAATAATAAATTAATTGAGGACTGTGGATGGTAAAATGCAATGAAAAAAGTCGGTTGCATTCATATATTTTTTAATAGTCAGGGCTTTTTTCAAATTAATTATGATTTCGAATTATGCGAGAACCCATGTTTTTTAAATTTCATATAAACGCTTCTGAGGCCTCGGTGGCATGATATGTTAACGCGCCATTCATATATAGTGGCGTTTACGGTTCAAATCCAGGCTAAAGAAGATTTTTTTTGTTCTTTGAAGATGATTAGTCTGAAGTAATCATTTTAAGACAGGGAATTCGTTAAGGATCTTACCTAATTCTTTTTGCAACTTATTAATGAAATCAAAGAAGGTTAGGTTTGAAAGCAGCTTTAAGCTGTACCTCGCCCTTTGGGTTCTTATGTTAACTCTGTCTGCCATGTACATATCCTTCTTGTTACGAACTCAATAAAGATTTATTATTATTATTATTATTTTTCTTTGTACAAGTAGCTTTATATTACTGGAATTAACATTCTAGTTAACAATTTTTTCTTTCCTAGATGAAAAATCTTCGTCAGTTGAAAATTCAAATGATATTGAAAATTCGCTATTTTTTGTTGAATTCAACTGTTTTTCGTCTAAAATCCAAATCTTGTTAGGCTTATGAATCAAATGTTATATTTTTTGTTAATAATATTTTTTCATTGAAAAATCAACTACTTGGTTAAAACTTGAACATTTCTGTTAAGAATGAATTCTTTTGTTCAAGATTCATCGATTTTCTTGAAAATTTAACTTTTTTCCGAAAATTTAATTATTTTGTCAAAATTCCACCTATTAAAAATCAGTGTAATTATTTCGTTGGAAAATCAATTTTTTCTTGAACAATTGGGTTGTTGTATGAAAAATTCGTTCTTCTGGATTAAAAATTCAACCCTCTTTAGAAAAATTCTTTTTTTTTGGCTTGAAAATTCAACTACTCGGTTAAAAACCAACTGTTTTCGGATAATGTTTCTGCTTTTTTTTGAAAATTTTACCATTCGGTTGAAAATTCCACTATTTGATTGAAAATTCTCCCTTTTTGCTTTGAGCTAAACTACTCTGACGTAAATGTCACTTCCTAACTGACAATTTTTTGTTGTTAAAGATTCAATTATTTGCTTTAAAAAACATCTTCGCAGGTCGAAAATTCAACTATGTGGGTAAATATTTCACTATTTGTTCGAAATTTAATTTTTTTTAAAATTAAACTATTTTGTTAAACATTCATATTTTTTGTTCGAAAATTCAATTGGTTTGTTGAAGATTCGTAATTGGGATTTAAGATTCGACTATTTTTGTAACAATGCAATTGTTCATGGCTGAAGGTAATTAATTTTTCTTTGAAAACTCAACCATTCAGTAAAAAATTGGTATTTTAGGCATGGAAATTCAATTATTTCATTAGAAAGTTATCGCTTTTGTTTAAAAATTCAAATGCTTTGTTGAAAATTTGTCTTTTTGGATTAGAAATTCATGATTTTGCAAATAAATTCAAAAATTTAGTTTAAACTTTCTCCTCTCATAACATAAAAATCTTTTTCAGTTGAAAATTCAAATCTTGTTTGATGTTCGTCTTTTTGTTGAATTCAGCTGTTTTTCATTCAAAATAAAAATATTTTTTGGTAAGAATATCAACTTCTACATTTTTTGTTGAACAAATTTTGAAAATTTCTTTTTCTTCAGTAAATACTTTGTTCAAAATAATTTTTCTTCAGGAATAGGTTTTTAATTAAAAATTTAACAATTACATTTTTGTTTACAAAATTGCCGTCTTTTGTTGAAAATTTAACTAATTGGTCAAAAATTAAGTTCCTTCGTTAAAACTTCATTCTCTTGGTTAAAAATTCATTATTTATAATGAAAATTTATTCCTTTGGTTGAAAATTGAACTATTTCGTTGAAAACATTTTTTTGTTCGTCGAAAGCCAATTTTTTTTTTTAATTCAACTAATCCAGTTGAATATTCAATAAGTTCGCTTGAAAATTCATTGCGATGGTTTAAAATTAATTTTCTTCAGTTAGAATTTAACTATTAACTTTTCCGTTGTAAATGTATCCCTTTTAGTTGTAAATGCGGGTATTTTTTGTTGGGAATTAATTTTTTCGGAGAAAATTCAACCAATTTTTAATATTTTAGTTGAAGATTCATCACCTTAGTTGAAAATTCTCCAATTTGGTTGGAAATGGAAGTATATTGTTAAAAAAATTAGTTTTTTTTGGTTGGAAAATTAATTATTTTGACTGAAAATTTAACTCTTACATTTTTGGTTTGAAACTAATATTGTATAGTTAACAATTCAACTATTTTGTTGGAAATTTATCTTTTTAGTTGAAAATTGAACTCTTTGGTTGAAAATTAAACTATTTGACAGAAAAGTAAACTATTTGGTTAAAAATGTATGTATCTGTTTCCGCAGGAAACAGACACACTGCACTGAAGTTCAGGTTTATGAGCATAAAACAATAATTTATTTAAATTATTATTCAAATTCATGAGCTATAGAACAAAACCAAGAAGTTATCAATTATATGTTTTGGGTATTATTTATTTATTTGATTGTGATAATATATTCAAGAATATCTTGTAATTTGATTCGCCAAAACTTTCTCAAATAAATCTATTAATTAATTTGCTAGAAACTTGTACCTAAGAAAAATGACTAATCCTTTAATAAAGTTACTTTCACAAATGAAGAAACATTAATTTAATTTCACACATAAATAATAATATTTTCACTCATTTAGACAATTAACAGGAATAAAAACAAACATTAGTTTTAATAAACTTGTGAAATTGTATACACATTCTGAGTCGATTGTTTAAAAAATGTGAAAACCTGGAAAAGTTTTTAGCTACCGGAAAAAATCTGGAATTGTCAGGGAATTTTTTTGTTTGATACCCTGAAGGACAAAAATATTGTAAAGCGTATAAATATTGTTCATGAAATTTTCCAACAAAATCGAGATAAAAATATTCTGTATGAAAACTTTTTCTCTATTGTAACAGTTTCATTATTTTAAATTTTGATATTTTCTTCCTGTAATTTAATTTAAACGGTCTTGGATGAAATAAATGCAGATTTCAAATGCCACAATTTTTCATTCGAGGAGGCAGTTAAGATCGATTCTTGAATTTCTGGATTGTAACATAATATATTTGGGGTAAACAGTATTACATTAGCGTCCTGAACAAACAGCTCTTAGAATTTTGGTGATGATGACACAATGACACACGTCCCGGTTCTTATGTTATTTCCCCTCAACTTTTATTTTTCAGTTTCCTCGATATTCTCGAAAATTCGAGAATATCAAGTAAGCAATTATTAAATTAGAACAAAGAATTGAAACAATATTACAATTATTAATTTTGCTAATTGTAAGTTGGAACCAATTTTCGAGAAGCACATTTTTGTTATCTTTCCTGAAATAAAAACCAACTATTCCTGAGAAATTTTATTCATCATAATTTTTCGAGAATAGTTTAGTTTTTCCCGAAAATTGTCCGGTTCAGAGTAGGTATATTCACAAAAAATGTCTTCCTTATCTAAGCAGAAATGGTAAAAAAATACTGGAAGGAATAAAAAGGTGGGGTGTTCCAGAACTTATTTTTTTCACGTTTTAAAAATTTTAAGAAAAAAAAATAGAAGAAGTGTTCTGGAAAATTCCACCTTTTTTATTTTTTCCCGTATTTTTCACAGTTTCTGTTTGCAATAAGCAAGATGTAATCTTTATCTCATGTAGGCTAAACAATTTTTAAAGCTGGAAGAATTTTTTGTCTAGAAATATAATTCAAAAATTTTTCTCGTGAATGACGCAAGTTATCGCAAAAGGAAAAGAGGAATTTTTTAAAAATGTATCTATCTTTCTTTCAGAGAAATATAAAGAAATCGATTTTATGAAAAAAAATCTCCTAGCCACAAAAGTTATTTGGTCTGCATGAACTTACAAAATGTCTTAGAACTTCCTTCTGAAAATGCAAACTCAAAAAACTACCGGCGAAAATATAAGGCCAGTTTGTTTTTAAAATTATTATTCTTCAGTCTATAAATTATCAAAATTTCTGTTTATTTATCGCAAGATTTACAGTCATTGCCCTTTTCTTCCTTTTCCACTTGAAGGCGAAAAGAATTAATAGAACCCGAAAATTTTTGTTAAAATTTTATCATTTGGTTCTAAATTTGAATATTTATTCAAAAATTCAACAACGTGGCTTAAAAGCCATACTTCTTCGTTAAAAATTCAACTGTTTTGTTGAAAAATTGTCTTTTTGACTTGAACATTCGAAAATTTAAATAAATTTATTTTCATTTCTGGTTTGAAAATTCATCTCTTTTTGTAGAAATTCCATCTTTTTCACCTCTTTTTAATCTGATTTAATTAATCTGATTTAGTTGAAAATTTATTTCTCTGGTTGAAGATTTAACTATTTTGTTGCAAATTTGCTTTTTTGTAGAAAATCAATCTTCTTGGTTCGTAATTTCTACATGGTCGAAAATTGATTTATTTTGTTGAAAATTAGTATTTTTCGTAGACAAACTATGTTTTTGGTTAAAAATTCAACTGTTTGGTTGTATATAAAATGGTTATAAATGAGGATCTAAGTATTTCGTTGAATATTTGTCTTTTTTGTTAAGTTTAACTGTTTTTAATTTGTAATAAAAATATTTTTTTGTATAAATATAAACAATATTCCATTTTTTTTGTTGAAAATTTATATTTTTTAGTTGAAAATCAATTTTTTTTTCAACTACATGATTAAAAAATAACGGTTTTGGTTGAAGATTAAAATATTTTGTAGAAAATTGGTCTTTTTTGGTTAGTTTCAATTATTTTTTATTCAAACTTAAAATATTTTTTGGCTTCAATACTAACTATTAGATTCCTTGTTGAAAAAAATCCTTCTAGTTTTAAGATTTAAATCCTTGGTTGAAGTTTGAACTACTTCTTTAAAAATCAATTTTCTCGGTCAATGATTCATGATTTGAGTTAAAAATTAATCTTTTTGGTTAGGAATTGAATTACTTCGTCAAAAATTAGTTTTCTCTAAACTAATTTTCTTAACCGAAAATTTAACAATTGGGTTGAAAATTCAAGTGTTTATTCGAAGATTAATTTTTTTGTTTGAAAATTCAACTCTTGTGCCGATATACCTTTTTTTTGTTGCCTAAAAATTCAACAAATTGATAAAAAATTGAATAGTTTTCTAGAAGGACCATTTTTTTATTAAAATTTAATTTTTTCAAATACAAATTTAACTATTCCATTTTTGGCTAAAAATTGATCTTGCTTAGTTAAAAGTTCAACCATTTTGTTATTATTTTATATGTTTACATGAAAACTTGTCCGTTTTGGTATAAAATTAATCTCCTTTTTTTTCAAATTTAACTATTTCATTGAAAATTTATGTATTTTGTTGATAATTTGCCTCTTTTTTGTAGAAAATTGATCTTCTTGGTTAAAAATTCATCTCTGGTTGAAAATTCAAGTATTTAGTTAAAAGTTCAACTGCTTTATAGAAAGCTTGTCTTTTAGGCATGGAAATTCAACATTAAGGATGTTTTTTTCTCTCTCTTGACTGAAGAATCTTTTTTGTTTAATAATTCAACTCTGGTTGAATATTCGTGTATTTTATTTAAAATGAAAATCTTTTCTTGGTTAAAACATCAACTATTATATTTTTTGTTGAAAATTTATCCTTATGGTTGTAAATGGAACTTATTAGTTAAAAATTAGTTTTTTTTTATATTAATTTTTTCAACTGAAAATTAAACTTTATGTTTGAAAAATCAACAGTTTGTTTGAAAATTAACTTTTGTTCTTCAAAAATCCATATTTTCGGGTTAAAAATTCAACTGTTGTATAAAAAGTTCATGTAATTTGTTAAATTTTCGTCTTTTTTGGTAGAAAATTAATTTTTTGGGTTAAAAATTTAACTATTTAGTTGAAAATGTATGTGTTTTGTTGAAACTCCGTCTTTTTTTGGAAGGAAATTATCCTTGGTTGCAAATTTAACTATTTTTATCAAAATTAATGTATTTTGTTGAAAAATTATGTTTTTTTGTTAAAAATGTATTCATTTTGTTAAAAATTTCTTCTTTTTTTTACTAGGAGATTAATCTTCTGGGTTAAAAATTCATCTCTTTTGATAGATGTTTCATCTTTTTTGGTTTAAAATGCAACGCTGTGGTTGAAAGTGAATCTATTCTTGTTGAGGATTCGCCTCATTTGTTGAAACTTCGCTTTTTTTGATCCAATACAACTGTTCTTGATTATCAATGAAAATATTCCCTTGCTTAAATGATCATGTGTTACGTTTTATAAATTTTTTTTTTTCGAAAATTCAACTAATTTGTTAAACTTGAGTTACTTTGTTTATTTGCCAGAAACAGTGAGATATCAGCAAGCCTCCCTCCACCAAATTGTCTTACGGTGTTTGGATGACCCCTCAATAAATTTATGAAAACAACTTAATCAGCAATAATTATGTGAAATAGAGTGGGAGTCGAAATTTACTGACCCTAACAAAGGGGAGTAGGTAGGTCAGACGTTCAGAAAAGAGTATTTCCTGACCTATTTCAATTCGAAGGTGTGATAAAAATGATTCGGGCCATAATTATTAGGAAATTGTAATTTAATTAATGATTATTTTTCCATTATTGTGGATAATAAATTTAGCATAAAAGAGCATTAACGAAACAGCCGGACGATGAGTTTTATACCCGTTGGCGAGTAAATAGCAATAAATAGTTGGAGAACATGTAACAGGGTGTAATTATTAAACAACACATGGCCCCACTAGCTTGCCTGTGAAATAGCAGTTAAGTGTTCCTTTGCACGTTATAGCACCATTTCATGCATCAGCCCTGAATTGTCTGTTCGCCACTTCCCTTCTATTCGTATCATCAGCAACTGAGTGCAAACTTTCCATTTCCTCGTATTCTTAAAGAGAATCACAATCAAAAAGAAATTTCTCTATTGACTCAGAAAGTATGTATCATTTAAAGGGACTCACTACCATACTACAGAAGGATCAACGTTTGCAGATGAAGAAATTAGTACTACCCTATAACGATAACGTAAGGAATATCAAGAAAATTAATTATTTTTGAGTTAAGGATTTGAAAAGGCTTTGGAAATTCTTTAATTTAAAACGTCTTGATGTTTGCCCAATAAATTAACAATGCCATTAAAGGATCGACTTTGGGGGATCCAAGATTAATTAGTACCACACGATAACAATAACATAAAAAATATCAAGGAAGTTCATTATTTTTGAGTTGAGGATTTAAAAAGGCTTTGGAAATATAATGCCACACTTCATTATGAAAATGTCTTGATATTTGCCAAATAAATTAACAATGCTAATAAAGGATCCAATTTGGGGATCCAATATTAATTATTAATGCTCTATTATAATAACATAAAAAATATCAAGGAAGTTCATTAGTTTTGAATTAAGGATTTAAAAAGACTTCGGGAATATGATCCCCTACTTTATTATGAAAATGTCTTGATATTTGTCGAATCAATTAAAAATGATATTAAAGGATCCAGTGTGGGGATCCAAGATCAATTAGTACTATACTATTAAAATCACATACAAAATAGCAATGAATTAATTATTTTTGAGTTAAGGATTCAAAAATGCTTTGGAAATATGATCTCCTACTTTATTATATGAAAAGATCATGATATCTGGCCAAATTTTAACAATGTTATTAAGGGATCCACTTTTGCGAATCCAAAATAATTTATTACCATACTATTACAATAAGATACAAAATTTCAAGGAAATAATTATTTTAGAGTTAAGGTTTTGAAAAGGCTTCAGAAATATGATCTCCTACTTTATAATGAAAATATCATGATATTTGCCCAACTGATTAACAATGCTAATATGGGATCCACTTTTGCGGATTTAAAATTAATTAGTTACAATAATGTAAACATTATCAAGAAAGTTTATTATTTTTCAATTAAGGATTTGAAAAGGCTTTGGAAATACGAGTTTAATCCCCTACTTTAATATGAAGATATCCGTATATTTGCCCAATTGATGAACAATTCTATTAAGGGATCCACTCTTCCGGACTTAAAATTAATAAGTACTATACTATTACAATAACATAAAAAATATCAAAAAAGTTAATTATTTTCGAGTCGAGGATTATGAAAGGGTTTGAAAATATGATCCCAAACTTCATTTAAAAATGGTTCGATATTTTCTCAATTATTTGACAATGCTATCAAAGGATCCACTTTTGCGAATCTAAAATCAATTATTACCATGCTACTAAAATGAAATGAAAAATATCAAGAAACCTTACTTTTTTGAGTTGAGGATTCCAAACTGCCTAGGGTCAACAGAAAATGTTTTAGGAAACATTATATATTCAACAACATACATGAATCTTCATCAAGTAGTTGAATTCGCATTTAATAAATACCAAATAGTTTAATTTTTAACGAAGAATTGTGATCTTTTAACCAAAAATGAAGTAGTTAAATTTTGAATTAAAAACAATTATTCAATTGAAACAAATTTTGAACAAGATATCTAAGAGCGAAAAATTAAATCTTAAGAAAGGAGTTCAACTTTCAACATAGTAGTTAAACTTTCAAAGAAAGAGATGAATTTTCAACTAAAAGTATGAATCTTGAACTGCAAAAGTCGAATTTTCAATTCAAAAAATTAATTCTAAATGGAAAAAACACCCAATATTCTACTCTGCAGATGAATTTTTTTTCTTTCTAAAAGAGTTCTTATAGATTGACCTAGATCCGACTAAAAAAATGTTATAACTGTAAATTTGGTATAGATCTACAGAATTTAAATATGTACAATATATTAGATTTGGTAAATGAGATATACAAATACTAAATAGTAATTGACATCAAATTAGAAAAGATACCCTACTACCCTACTACTCTTCTTCTATTTCCCTTTACTGACACTACTTCTCATCCCCTTATTTTCCCTCACCTTCCCTACCGTTCCTCCATTTCTCCGCACTATACCCTCTCACTTTTCCCACTTTCCCTCATTTCCCCTGACTTTCCCTATCCCCCCTCCTATATCCTTTTTATTTTCAGACTTTCCATACCTTCATTTGCCCTTACTTCCCTTACTTCCCGTACTAGCATTTCTCCTTATAACCTCATATTCCACCTACTTCCTTCTTTCATTTTCCGGCACTTCACCACCTCTAATTTTTCATCACTTCCCTTACTTCCGCTTCTTTTCCCTCACTTACTCTTACTTCCCATCCACCTATTTCCTCTCCCGCGCCCTACTTTTTCACCTCTCACATTCCCTCACTTACCGTAGTTCCTATCCTTCATTTTCTCTAACGTTGT
This sequence comes from Andricus quercusramuli, assembly GCA_932178445.1. Taxonomy (NCBI): domain Eukaryota; kingdom Metazoa; phylum Arthropoda; class Insecta; order Hymenoptera; family Cynipidae; genus Andricus; species Andricus quercusramuli. The sequence goes on from CAKNXH010001595.1 coordinate 40,857, forward strand.
CTACTTCCCCAACCCTCATTTTACCTTTTTTTCTTTACGTTTCCACCTTTTATTCACCCTCATTTCCTCTACTGTCCTACCCCATATTTTCCCTCCCATTCCCAAATTTCCCTGTCCTAATTTTCGTTCACTACCGGTACTTTCCTGCTCTTTTCTTCTCTATTCTTTTACTTTCCCTCCATTCACTTTTCGGTACTTTCCCTACTTCGCGTCTCCATACTTCCCATACGTTCCTATCCTTCATTTTCTCTTACGTCCCCTACTTCACCACCTTACATTTTCCCTTTCTCTCTCTAAGTTTCCACTCCTCGTTTACCCATTCTTCCTTAACATTCCCACCCTTTATTTCCCCTCACGTTCCCGAACTTCCCTCTCCTAATTTTCCTCCACGCCCCCCATTTTTCCCCCCTCACTTCTTCTCAATTCCCCCACTTTCCCTCCACTCACTTCTCCCCACTTCTCCTACTTTCCCTCTACGCTCTTCTCATAATTGAACTGGTACGATGGTCGTGGGACTGAGACGTATGCTTTTGACACACTCCTGTTAGTCCTCCTTCCACCACCTCGTGAGTAAGTGGGGTGTGTAAAGGAATTGGGGAGAGGTACAAGATAAGCCCATAGGGGACACATTAAAAACTTCTATTCCACCTTCCATAATTTCCCTTACCTAATCGCCTCTCACTTGCCCACACTTCAACTCTTTGGATTTCAGTATGACGGGTGAACAGATGGACGTACACTTGACCGAAACTATCAGGGTTTCTGCCCGGGGCTGCAAAACCCTAAAAATTGACATTAATTTGAAAAAGTTTTAAATAATTGCAGGAAATTAGGTATATGAGAAAAAAGAAGTAGTTTTTACAAGAATCAGAGTTTTCATCATAATCACAATAAAAAGCGTGTGACTTATTATACTTTTAGTAGCAAGAAAAGATACATGTTTGTACGCGTGTCAGTTACGCGGGTCAACAGAAGGGAAACAAAAAGAAGCCAAAATAAAAAAAAAGTAGCGGTCGGGACGGCGGACGTCATTGATCTCTGGTTAGAATCGAATCTCTTCGATATAACAAGATAAATAGTCAGCGGGACACTGCTGGTGGTCGAGGGTCCAAATCGCAAACTCATGCTGACTATATGACCATCATATGTAGTTATACAATCTCGCGTCATCCTATTTAAAAATTCATAATATCTTCCTTTTCACATAATTTTGTATGAATTATTTTCCCATTTAAAAGAATTCATAATAATAATAATCAAAAATTTAATTTGTGCTGTTTTCCCATGCTTCAGAGAAGTGTTTGGATATGTGACCATATCTTTAGAATATCGATTAAGGTGGTCTGAAAAAATTATTCATTTGGTATTTAAAAGTCTCATCCCCTAATTTTGTATCATTTGATTGGGGTCCGACTCCTGAGGCCTAGCATATCCCGAAGCGTTAAAAATTCAGTATGTCCTTTAATGAATGAAATCGTGAAAATTGTCATTAAATATATATATGTATATTTTTTTACATATTTAATAAAAATGTTTTAAACGTGATTTCAAGTGTATTTTCTGAATTCCATGAAATTAATATAACTGAAGGAATTATGAAACTATTATTTAAAGAGATGAAGGGAAGTAAAAGTACAGAGTTTGTTAGCATGAGAAACAGCAAAGGTGAAATGCTATATGATATAGACGGTATAGTAGACGCATTAAAAGACCTTGGATTCTAATGGGTCCAAGTGGGGAACCATGTATAAAAACCTTGTGAGGCTCCTCACTTGGGGTGATCGCTAGAGAGATTGATCAGCAACCTGGGTCGGAGCAGTGTTGCGGAATGAACGTGTCATTTAAATAAATAACACGAGAATTCCAGATCAATCTAAAACATCTATACTTAACACCTATATACCTATAAACCTTATATCCATATACTGACCTACTTTATACCTATATTCCTATCCACTAGCTTTTCCAATCGAGCAATAACGGTCGAGTGTGCGTCCGTTAGTCCACTCGTTCGTCCTGCTTTTTTGCAAGGAGAAGTAAAGGTAAATGATGGGAGGAGAAATACGGTAATTGAGGAAACAAGGAAAGGTAATGTAAAATAGGTTGGAGAAAATAATTGAAAGATATTAGGGGAAGTGAGGGGGAATGAGAGGAGGAGAAGTAGGGGAAATGAGAGGAGAAAAAATAATCGAGCGGAAGTAGGGAACGTGAAGGGTGGGAAAGTATAGGGAGTGAGAGTAAATTAGAGGAGGGGGTGTAGGGCTGGTGAGGGGACAGGTTAAGAGGGGAAGTAGCAGGAGTAAGGAAAAATAAGGGTTAGGAAAGAAGGGAAAGTAAGGACAAATTAGTGGAGGGAAAGTGAGGTGGAATTGTAGAAGGAATATTGGGGAGAAGTGAGAGGAAAAACGTGATGGTACAGAGGGCAATCAAGAGGAAATGACGGAAGAAAAAGCAGTTGAAGTAGAGAAACTAAGGAGAAAATGGGGGAAGAGAAGTAGGGGTTATGAAACCCTGTTTTGTAGGCACATGGAGCCTACTTTGACTAATTCTTTTATCAATTATTAAAAGTGAAAAGGGAACAGTGTTTTTCTAGGACTTTATTCTCCATACTTGCAGAGTAAATTTTTTTTCAAATTTAGGTCTAAAATTTTCATATAAAAAAAAATTTTGAACCACCCTAATATCGATATTTTCCAGAATAATTTCAATCTCGAGTCTCACATCAAATTCAAAACTTTGAAATCAAATTAGGCTTGAGAAATTTTCAAAAATTCTTGTGAACAAATTCCTTCAAATTTCATTAAAATATTATAAAATCCCTCAAGATCCTTTAAAATTCTTTTAAAAAATTCGTATAAATAAGTTCTTTAAAAATTTAATTGAAATCTTATGAAATCCCTTGAAATCCTTTGAAATTTTTTACAAAAATTCTTGTGAATAAATTCCTTGAAATTCTTTAAGTCTCTTGAAGATTCCTCAGAATCCTTTCAAATACCCTAGAATATTTTCAATGCTGTAAAACCTTTTGAAACCCCTTGAAAATTTTTAAAAGCTCTTAACAATTCCTTGAAATCTTTTAAAATGTCCTCAAATCTTTAAAATGTTTGAAAATTCAATCAGAATATTATAAAATATCTTGAAATCCTTTGAAATTCCTTAATCTTGTGAATAAATTCCTCGATATTTTGTTGATCTTTTGACGATTCCTTGGAACCCTTCAAAATATCCTAATATATATCCAGTCCAGTAAAATCTTTTGAAATCTCTTAAAATTTTTCAAAACTTTTGAAATTTCTCGAAGTCTTTTAAAATATCCTGAATAAATTCTTTGAAATATTATGAGAATATTATAAAAGATTTTCAGGAATCTTTAATTTTCAATCTTCTTCTTAAAAAAAGTCAAAGTAATTTAAAAGATTTCAAAGGATTAAAAACAATTTTGGGTATTTTAAAAGATTCCTAGGAAACTTTCAAAGGCTCAATGAAACGTCAAGGGATTTCCAAGGATTTTAACATTTCTGTACAAATAAAAATTAGCTTTCATTTTCACAGGTCAAAATTGAACAGTTTCAAATACAGTGAAAATTTAGAGTTTAATAAATGTAAAAACATTAAAAATCATGTGATTTCTGATTAAAAAGTTTGAAAATAGTGAGTTCTAGGTTAACTGAATCTTTAAAAATTAAACAATGTCGAATTTTTCTTTAAAAAAGTTGCAGCAGTGCTTATTTGATCGCCGTCTACCTTCTTGATTTCCCCTCTCTGCTCAACTTCCCCTCACGTAGCTGCAGGATCGCCATACGCTGTTGCCGATCCTTACCAGAATATTATATTCGAAGTCTACGTTGTTTTGTTCATTTCCACGATATTCAGGGCTGGGAACGGGTTACTTTTTAGTAACATAGTTACCTTTTTGATCCACGGTTACTAAAAAGTTAATAATTAGTTCGTATGTAAAATGTTTGCAATTTAGCTAAAATTGCTAGTTTTCAATTGAAAATTGTAATCTTTTTGGTTGAAATATCGAACTATGTATTATATTTTTCAATGAGGATTTATCTTCTTTGGTTTAAGTTCGGTTAAAGTTGAAGAATTTTTGTTGAAACTTTTTTTTTTTAATTCATCATTTTAGTTGAAAATTTGTATTTTTTGGTTCATTCGAAAGGAGCAATTATAAATCAGATATTGAGAACTAAATAATTTCAAGCTGAATTATTTGAAATAGAAAACCTTGAGTCATCAACATTTCTGGGTGTGAAATTTAAACTTTGAACGGTACAGTTTTGATTTTTCTATTCAACAAATTTTCAATATGTAAGTAAAATCATTGAATTATGATGCATAAATAAGAATTGAGCAATTATAAATTTGACAATAAAAATTCGAGTTAGTTTAAGAGATATTTACAAGTTTCAAAAAGATCCAATTTTAATTTAAAGCTGGAAGAGTTCGAAAAATAAAGAACTAAATTGAGATTTTTTAAGATTTTGAGATAAGATTCTTAAGCAATTATCAAATTATTAATAACAATGATCAATTCGGGAAATACTGCAGTAAGTTTCAAATATATTTAGAAGTTTTGAAAAAATTCCAAACTTATTTAAAACGTGAAAAAAATTTAAAAACATTTAAAACAGTATTATTTTTAGTTAATTTGGAAAGATTACTGAATACAATTTCCAAAATTTCCAAAAAAGAATGAGGGTGATTTTTCGGTAATTTTTCTACTTTTGCAGGATTTTCAAAAAATTGTAAGAAAAACTCGAGTTGCTTAAAATAATATAATTTTGAAAACTTTGAAGTTTTTTTGATTAATTCTGCAATTCACAGCATTGAAAAAGATAGCGTTTTAGGTTTTAGGTTTCTGTACTTTTTTGTACCAAATGTTCCATCAGGGAAATTAATCTTCTAGATTGAAAATAACCCTTTTGTTTAAGAATACATAATTTTATTTGTAAATTCATCTGTTTGGTTAAAAATGTACTTATTTTTTTGAAAATTTATGTTTTTCAGTTGAAGATTCTCCTGTCTTCATAGAAAACCCAACTGTTTGGTTGAAAGATAACTTATTTGTCAAAAGTCCATCTTTACTGGTTGAAAATTTAACTGTCTTGTAAAAATTGGTCTTTTTGGCTTATAAACTCAACAATCTGATTGAAAAATAACCTATTTGGTTGAAAAATCGTATTTTTTAATGAATTCTACTGTTTCTTGCAATAATTTTTTGAGTCAGGAAAATTCAACCATTTTTTTGAAAGTTGAACTATTTTCCTAAAGATTTATAATTTTTGTGCAAAATTCGTCTCTTTGGTGAAAAATCTTTCTTTTTGGTCACTTTTTTTGTCACATTATTGTCACTTTTCGGTTACTTTTTTGAGAGAATTATGGTTACTATATTACAATTTTTTCAGCTTGAGCAGTTCCGAGGCCTAAAGATATTTTATTTAAGTTAATGAGTTGAAAATCAGAAAAGTGCAATATGTTATTTCCCGTCATTAGTTAAAAAATTTGAAGTGTTTCCAGGCCATTTATAAACATGAACTAACAATTAGTTTATGTTATTACATTGTATCTGAAAATTCTGAAATTTTTTAACTTTTCGGGCTTTTATGAACCTATATGGCCTTCTAATTCAACTTCTTTCCTTCACTGCTAATTTTCAGCTTATGACGACAAATAACATATCGCACTTATTCTTATTTTCAACTTATTGGTGCAAGCAACATGTCGTTGAAATTACAAAAAAACGTAGATTTCGAATATCATTTTTCTAAATTACTGATTGCAAAATTAATAAATGTTCATGTTTCGTATTTTATTCCTCATTAGTACAAAGAAACCCTCTTTTGGCAAGGGTCGATGGCAGCGTATGCCGATCCCTCACCTACGTGAGGGGAAGTTAGGTAGAGGGGTAGAGTGTACAGGTAGTCGTCGATCAAATGGGCATCACCCAAAAAATTAAATTACCGATTTATTATTTTTTTTTTATAATTTATCCCTTGTTTCGAGTTGGAATTTAAGGCCATGTGACGAGTGGGTCACGTGAGTGGATTTCTACCTTACCGACATTTTTTTTATTTGTAAACTTATGTTCACACGAATAGCCACACCGAGTTGAAAATTGTGGATAATAAATAAGAAGCACTAAGAAATACGGCTCTGGTCCTAAATTTTAATAATTATGAAAAAAGCAAAAAAAGTTATTAACAAAAAAAACTTTTTTCATAATTATGAAAATTCAGGACCAGAGCCGCATTTCTTAGTGCTTCTTATTTATTATCCCAAGTTTTCAACTCGATGTGGCTATTTCTGTGAACATAAGTTTACAAATAAAAAAAGTGTCGGCAAGGTAGGAATCCGGTCACGTGACACACTCGTCACATGGCCTTAAGACACGAAATGAAGTTCGCTCGTGACAAGGTGCTAGACGAAAAAGTCTTGAGCATGCTTGGCTATGTCTTGATTGGTAATTTTAATACTTAACCAAGTCGAAATATTTTTTCTTGGGTGCAGATTACTGATTCTTATTGTTTACAATCTTTCTACAATTAATATTTTCTATAATTTTTTTCTATTTCCGCGCCTGATGATTGCAGTAAAATCGGGAGTAATAAACAAGTTTGAAAAAGGTATCGGTAATTTACGGCCCGTTACTTGTGAAGTCCGTCGGAAGTTTATCAGGTGAATCGGCGACGGATTTGCGGTTTAATGCTTCCCAACACGATTCGCTAAAGATATTTTTACGTTTTTGAGGCACGGGCTGAGAAACTTTTTGCAAATTTGCTTTTTGCAGATCGATCAGATTTAGTCACGGCCACGCCGGGGCACGTGACTTCTTCGGTGATGTTACAGGTGTTTGTCTATAGCGTCCTGAATGATTTTCAGGTTTTAATCCTGATTCTGGTATCGTCCCTATCTTCTTTACCAATGAACGTGAAATCGTAATGTCCTGGGAAGGTGTCAATCGAGTAAAAGGCTCACCGCTACAAACTTCCGTTTAATTACACTATTTTATTTTTTATCGACTTATTCGATTTACCATGGCGCGCACTTACTGAATGTAATTGCAATCCTATTCTTAAGTTTCGATGAGGAGATTTAGATCCCAGTTTTATTATTTCCTGTCTTCTTTTTATTAGACTAAAAAATAAAATTAATGTTAATACAAAATTTTTGTATTTTATGGTATCTACTATCTAAAATAATTTCAAAAATAATATAAAATAAATGATATGAAATAAAGGAAAAAATGTTTTGTAATTGATGAAAATTCTTCAAATAGTTAATATAATCGTAACTAAGATACTCTATTATTATTCAAATGTTGTAATGAATTTTTTTTCAAATGTAATGAGTTTTTATTACCAATAGCAATTTTAAACGGAAAACGCTAGCATAACATAACAAAAAGTTGTGTAATAATTGTAATTTTTGTTCAATCTAATATTTTTTTGTTTAAATCACTGATTTTCGGTAAAAACGCTGACGAAGACAAAATTGTACATGAAGTATAAGTATAATGACTGAGTAATGGTTTGGAAAATAATGATCACCTGAAATGTTATCTGATTGCTCGAATTAAAAATACAGATTTTCCATAAGAAACACTAACCTATCATGACAAAAAAATGATGCAAAATTGTAAATCTTCTCAGAAATCGATACCGATATTTTCAGTGAAAACCGCTAACTGGACTCACATTCTCATTGTACAAAAAAAATTTATCTTCGAAATCTAATGATTTTTAACTGAAAATATCGATTTTCGGTGTAAGACGCCAACGTAACTTAAAATTGTTAAAAATTGTAAATCTTCCTTCGAATATAATTTTTTAAATTGAATATACAAATTTCTGACACAAAGTACTAACATAAACCAACATTTTTAACAGATTTTAAATCTTGTTCAAATTATATAGATTTTTGTTTTAAAATACGAATTTTTGGTGTAGAACGCTAGCATAACCTAAAATTATTGAAGTTATGTATTTTTTCGGAATATAATTTTTTCATACAATAAATGTCAATTTTTTTAGGAATAACACTAACATAATCAAAAATGGTTAAAAAGTTTAAATCATCTTGAAATTAAATTATTTTTGTTTCAAAATACGAAGTTCTATTGTACAACGCTAACGTAGCCTGAAATTGTTGAAAAATTATGAACCGGTAAAATCTAATAAGTTTTGTTTTTGAAAACGATTTCTCGTGAATAATGTAAATATAACCGGAAACTGTTGAATAATTACAAGTCTTGTTCGAAATATACAATAATTTTTGTTCGAATATGCAAATATTCAACGTAAAAATCCAAAATAACTTAAAATTGTGAAAACAATCATGATTTTTTTCTGAAATCTTATGATTGTTTTATAAAAATTTTAATTGCCAAAGAAAGACACTAAACAGAATGCGAAATTGTTCAAGCTTGTAATTTTCATAATTTTAAACAAAAATCATTGGATTTGTATCGAATGATTTTTTCATTGAAAATACAAGTTTCAGGAGAGTCAACATAATCAAATGTTGTTAAAAGATTCTAAATATTCTTTGAAATCTCATAATTTTCTATTTAAAATACTAATCATCTCTGACGAAAAATAATAACATAGCCTAAGCGAAAATTGTTCAGAATTGCAAATTTTTTACGAAATTTAATTATTATTGTTTAAAATAACCGATTCTTCGTCGAAAATAATGATATAACCTGAAACTGTTAAAAAAATGTAAATCTGATTCGAACTCTAATGCTTTTTGTTTTAAAATATCATTTTTCGTTGTAAAGCTCTCAAAAACCTGAAATCTTCTATATTGGTGAATCTTCTTTGACATTCTAATATACATATTTCCACGGTTTTCTATCATTTTTCTTATTAGAAGGGATAACTTGTTGATTTAATTTTCAAATTTAACAATTTGAGATATAAAACATTTTCAAGTAATGAAAAGCTATCAGAAATTTAACAGCAATGATTACGATTTTTTCGAGATATATACACCACTTTTTTCGTTAGGATTTATGTTAGGGCAAAGACATTCCTCTATAAATATAATTGACTGTTGATTATTTGTTTGGAAATTTTTAATACTATTTAAAGGAACATCTCGTACAAATTTTCAGATTCATTAAATTTTTCCAACAAGTTTTTTTATGAAAGAATCAGTTTCGAGAGAAAATCACACCGGGTTCTGTGTTTTTTATTTAAAAAACTTTCTTGTGTCCTCAAATATACTAGTTTTTTAAGAAGAAAGATCAGTCGATTTTCATAGAATACAACTATTTCTACAGAAAGATTCTTGATACTAAAAAGAGTTCAATTTGAACAAATTTTCAACTGAAAACTAGTCCTAGAAATATTTATTCGATCGCGTCTTATTTTCAAAATAAATTGTGTACAATCAATTTGTTCAATTTTGCAGATTTTTTTTTTAATTTTTGGGAAATTTCAAATATCTGAAAAATATATTTAAAAGGTTAAAATTTAGCTTAGTTGCTTGTTGATTATTTTTTTTAGAAAATTTTAATAATATTTTAATGAACATCTCGTATAAAGTTTCAGATTCGTCAATTTTTCCAAGAAGTCTTCTTATGAAAGAATTAGTTTCGAGAGAAAATCGCACCTGTTTTTATGTTTCTTATTTTAAACACTTCCCTGTATCCTGAAATATACAAGTTTTTCAAGAAGACAGATCTGTCAATTTTCATAAAATACAACTATTTCTACAAAAAGATTTTCAAGACTAAAAAGAGATCAATTTGAACAAATTTTTAACTCAAAATGCGTCCTAGAAATATTGATTCGATCGTGTCTAATTTTGAGAATAAATTAAAAACAATCGATTTTTTTCATGTTTCATATTTTTCTTTTGAATTTTAGGAGAATTTCAAATAATTGAAAAATATATTCAAAAGGTTGAAATTCAGCTGTTTTTGGTTGAATTCCAATCTCTTTTGTTTGAAAATTCAGTACACTTCATGGGTGCCAATGTATTACTTTCAGACAAAGAATTGTTTACTATTTCTGAAAATATTTTTTTTCCGATTCTCTCTATTGTATGTATTGTATAGAACTTCTCTTTAAGATTTCATATATCTTTTCAATACCAGAATTTATCAAAAAGATTCAGTACTTACAAAATTTCAGAAATAAATTTGGAAAGCTGATAAGAAAAGGATTTTCCTGAACGCTGGGAATAAAGTGAACAAAAAAACTTTCCAATTTTGGTTTAAGAAAGTAATTCTAGTTGGGAAATGCCAATGGAAGAAATCTGGTAAAACAAGTGAAGTGTGATCGGTTATGGAGAAGGAGGGGCGGATAGGGGTTGTAAGGGGTTGGGTAAAGCTTGTCTGCTCGGTGAACCGTGGATTAAGATAAACCCTTCATTCATTTCTTGTGAACGATTCTCCTCCGCTCTTTCGATGAGGTTGAAGGGACAGATATATCGTAAAATATGCGTACAAAGGAACCAAATAATACAAAACCTTTCTTTCTGAAATCTCGATAGAAAAGTTATGAAAATGATATATTGAAAATAAAATTATTAAGAGAATCTACATTTTTTACTTAGCTATGCGCGCTTATTATATGTTCCTTATTTTGATTGTCTAATTGAAGTGTTACTAAATGGAGGCCGAGAAGGTGTGTTAAAAAAATGTATCCATGTTCGCGAAAATGGATGTGGGAGTTGGTTCTCACAAAGTGACAAAATCCTGAAATTCAAGTAAGCTCGGCTGCGGATTGCGATAAAAGATTCAATTCTCAGTTAAAGTGAATAATAAAACTAGGCTCCCAAGATATTAAATATCTTGAGGGCAAAAAGGCTTAAATAAAGAAAATTATCCGTGTTTAAGTAAACGGATGTGGAATTTGACGAACACAAAGTGGCACAATCCTGAAATTCTAGTAGGCTCGGCTGCTGATTGCGGTTAAATATTTAATTTTTAGTTGAAGTAAAGAATGAAAATATTCTCGCGAGAATTTAAGTATCTTGAGGCCAAAGAGGATTCAATAGAAAAAAATGTATTCGTGTTCAGGAAAATGGAAGGGAAAGTTGACAATCAAAAGTGGCACAATTCTGAAATTCCAGTAGGCTCGGGTGCGGATTGCGATAGAAAATTCAATTTTTAGTTGAAGTGACAAATAAAAATATTCTCCCGAGATATCAGGTATCTTGAGGCCAAGAAGGCTCAAATAAAAAAAAGGATCCGTGTCCAAGAAAACGAATAGAGAAGTTAAGAATCTTAGTTTTTGGACCTCAGATTCGGATTCAGCGACCCCAAGAATACATAATAAACATGGTCTGACCCTCGGACTAGAAAAAATAAAATTTTATGAGGTTTGATGAGGTTATGTAAGAACCCTGACTAGAACCCTGTTCTAGAATCTAAGTTGAGTATCTTAAAAGCCAAAAAGGCTCAAATGAAAAAAAATGAATTTGTTTCCAAGAAAATGTATGGGGAAATTGACAATCACAAAGTGGCGCCATCCTAAAATTCGAGTAGACTTAGCTGCAAATTGCGATTGAAAATTCAATTTTCAGTTAAAGTAAAAAACTAAAATATGCTCGCGAGAAGTTAAGTATCTTGAGGCCAAAAAGGCTTGAATAAAAAAAATGAATTTGTATTCAAGAGAATGGATGGGGAAGTTTAAAATCATAAAGTGGCACAATCCTGAAATTCTAGTAGGCTTGGCTGCGGATTGCGATAAAAAATTCAATTCTGAGTTAATTAAAGAATGAAAATAGGCTCCTAAGATATTAAGTATCTTGAGGTCTAAAATGCTTAAATGAAGAAATGTATCCGTGTTCAAGGAAATGGATGAGGAAGTTGAGAAACACAAAGTGGCACAATCCTAAAATTCTAGTTGGCTCGGCTGCGGATTGTGATTAGAAATTCAGTTTTTAGTTGAAGTAAAAAATAATACATGCTCGAGAGGAATTAAGTACCTTAAGCCAAAAAAGGCTTAATTAAAAAAAAATTTCCGTGTTCAAGAAAATGGATGGGGAAGTTGACAATAACAAAGTCGCACAATCCTAAAATTCAAGTAGGCTCGGCTGCGGATCGCGATATAAAAAAATTAGCCAATTTCGAGAAAATCGAGTGAGAATTTAAAGATCCCAGTTTCATAGGCTTTCAAAATTGGCCTTGGATAGCGATTTATACTCGATTTTTTTATTTCTCGCATAAATAAAAACTTGGTTTCGAGAAAAGGGGGTGCTGAATGAAAGTAAGCAGGACTGGACTAGAAAAAAGTTATCATATTCCGAGATAATCAAGATTGAAGATCGACCAATTTAAGGAATATCAAAATTATCAAAAATTTGGTTTGTATCAAAATGAGATTTTGAATAAATCCTTTGTGTATTTTATTCTTTGAGAATTTTTCATTCAATGAACCCACTTTTGAACAAAATGTTGGTTAACTAGTTCTGTACTGCTATACTCTCAAATTATCAAACCAAAATGTAAGCTTCAATTTAAAGTACTAAAAATAATTGATAATCATAATTTAAAAAAAAAATGTTAAAAGCTGTTTCGGTTTCCATGCAATTTTAAGTCAATTTTTATATTTATCCTAATCGGCTCTCAGTCTTCTGTAATTTGCCATTTTGTATCGTTATAAAAATTAAAACCTCTAAAGAAATTCTGGAATTCTGAATCTCACTGACTTGTTTTATTTTTGACACTGATCCACTTTAAAGATGTTTAAAAATGAAAATTGTCCAACTTATTTATTTTTGAAAGATATAGTTTAAAATCATGAAAGTTTGAAAATCTTTTTGAAAAAAGGTCTATCTTGAATAATGTGCAATTGAAAATCCTTCAATTTTGGATGTGTTTAATTTTAAATTATGTAGTTTTCAATTTTTTTCAATAGTTCAATTTTAAACTTTTGCAATTAAAAACTCTTCAATTTCAAGAATGTGCAGAAAAATTAAATTCTGATTATTTTGAGGATCAAAAATAAAGTTTTTGATTATAAACCTTCCAAATTGAAGCTAATATAATTCATCAAAATCGAGGAATTTTAAATTGTAAAACTTAAAAATTGCATAATTTTTAATAGAAAATTGTCAAAATAAAAACTCATTCATTTTAAAGCTTTACGACTCAAAGTTCTAGAATTTTAAAGAGTTAAAATTTACAACTCCTCAATTTATGAGAGATGTATAAATACAAATGTTTGAATTTGGATGGTTTTGGAAATCGAAAATTATCTTTTTAATTCAAAATTCTTCAAATTGATGAAATTTGGAATGTTAGTCATCAAAATTACAGAATATTTTAATGCAAAACTTGAAATTTAAGTAATTTGTAAAATACAAAACTCCTTAATTTTGAAGAATTGTAATTGTAAGTTTCACAATTTTGAAGAGCTACAATGGAAAATTCGTGAATCTTGAAAATACAGAATTTCGAATTCCTCAATTTTTTAAATTTATGTTTTAAAGGTATGTAATTCTTAACGTTTCCTTTTTAAATTCTTTGATTTTGAATATCAGAAATTGAAGATTCTTCAATATTGAATGTAAATACTAAAAAATGTTGCAATTGTGAATGCTCTTTGGAGTAGTTCAATTTTAAAGATGTGAAATTGAAATTGATACAATTGAAAATCTGATGCCAAAGTTTCAAAATTTGAAATGGTAGATCCAATATGGCGGACCAGAAATTTAGAAATATGTATTGTGTCCGTCATTTTGAGTTCTTAAATTTTGACTTAAGATTCATAAATAATCCGTGGCCGAAAAAAATCCTGAGGACCCACAGAACCAATTTTTCAATTTTCTGGCCGCCATATTGGATCCGCCATTTTGAATTTCAACTTTACATCAGGGACTCATCAAAAACTTTTGTTTTCTCACGTTACGTTAACCGAAAAGTGCTGAACCTTTTGTAACCTTTTCGTTACGTTTTGACAGATTAAAGCAAAATTAAAAACGGAATTGTTTTAACATCATATTTTGCCCATATTCCGTTTAATATTTACATAAGATGCACAAGGATTCGAATTAAACTATTTTTTACAATTATCCGAAATTTTTAAATAACGTAACCTAAATCTAGCGAATAATAGTTACGTTTTGGAAGTATAGTAGCAAAATGAAAATTACGAAAATATTTTGTTTCGTTTCAGTCGAGTCCCTGCTTTGAATTCCTACCCTGGCGAAAGTATCGGATAAGAATTCCTTCCGAACCAATCCGAAATCTGTATCCGAACCAATCCGAATTAATTCGAACCAATCCGATTTTTTTTCATTGCGTTCGATCCAAATCGGTCAAAAATTAATCCGACTCAATCCGAATGAATCCGAACCAAATTTCCAATCCGAATGAATCTGAACTGAGATTGACCTAAAACGATTTTCAATCCAAATGAATCCGATTCAATCAGAACTTGGATTCATTCGGATTGACAATTCAGTGTATATCAATCCGACTTCCGATTCATTCGGATTGAAACTTTGGTTCGGATTGATTTGGATTGGCTCTTTTCGGAGTTCGGATTGAACCGGATTGAGTCGAATTAATTTTTAAACGACTTGTGTCAAACGAAATGTAGAACTTTTTTCGGATTGGTTCGAATTGACTCGGATTGGTTCGGATACAGATTCCGGAATGATTCGGATTGGTTCGGAAGGAATTCCTATCCGATACTTTCACCAGGGTAGTCAGCGTCTCGTTGTAGATTGAATAAAAGTTGGTATCTTTTAGTACTTTAACTCTAATGAAACTTGTGGAGGCCCATAAGGGTTCCTTTGGAGACACTTGAATAGGAAACCATGCAGGAGCATTAATAAACCAACCGCTTGCAAAGTAGGATATGAATGCGCCTTTATGTTTACAACTTTCCTACATAAGCTGCAAATGATATTTATCAACTCCTTGAATATATTCTAATTGCGATAATATTTTGTACTCAAATTCTCTTCATTAAATGAATGCCGTCAGAGTTCTATTTCATATGAGCTTCAACGCAAAAGTTTTGTCATTAACTAGATACAATGTCGAAGGGAGCAAAGTGAGAAATAGCTTCTTTAAAAAAAGTCTGTATCAAAATTGGGTTTCTTTGGAGATCCAACTGGAGTCTCCTTTGGAACAAATTCATCGTTTTCGGTTCCTTCCCAGCAAAAAGGGTTCCTTTTTGTTGCAACTCCTTAGGAACCAAAAATTGGTTCTAACAGAAACCTTAAATTCTTCTTTGAATATGAATTGTTGAATCCTCCAAGCAGGGTAATAGTCAGCTGTTTACTCCCAACTAAGGTCATCTTTCCGTGGTTACAGGCCTGTAACGTGCTGCCTCTAGCGGTGTCCGCCGGAGATATCTGCGATTCACCACGGAAAGTTTACCTCAATTTGGAGTACCCACCCCGCGGTTACCCTGCTTCACCGATTACCTGCAAGGTTTCATGCCTTCAGTTTTTTTTTCTGTGGTATTCTCTTGACCTATCCCCTACAATCAATTCATTTTCATTCTGGCTTCGATTCTCATATTTACAAAATATTTATTTTTCTTATTAACCCAATAATTCACTATTTCTTTCTAGTAAACCTTCACTTCATAATTAACACAAAAGTTAGATTCAAATCTCAATGAATTAAGGTCTAGTATGCAATACAATATGAGAAACCTCAATCTGAGAAACATAAGGCATAACATAATATAATGCTGATTTAACTTATACCTAATTAAACAATCGATAATATGCGTGCGTGATTGGATCTGTATTTCCATCTGTCGGTGAAGTAATTGAAACACAGGTGGTTAAAGTATAGATATGGATATGGATATAGATATGGAATCGGAATATGGGAAAGAGAAACGATGAATACGAGCGGTATATCCAGCGGCGATCATCTCGCCATTGGTCTTTAATTTCACGGTGGTGGATACAGACACGAGGTGGATTTATGGTGTTTTTTTTCTTCGGACTTCGCCTCCTTTCCTTTCCCCCTTTCCGCTCTTTCTCGCTCTTTTAACCCTATAACGCCACTGCGTACAGGAGGTGCGTGTGCAGTTCCAATTTATGATGATCGTCAAGAGGTGAGTTCATCTCGCGCATAGGTGCACAATGCACATATTATACGTGCCCCATACATATGCAAGGTCATACTCGATGATTATGGCGACGAATAAGCTGTTATTCCACTTCCCGTTTCTCCATTCTTTTAGTATTTTGCTGTTTAATGCTAGAGTGAACACTAAGATTGAAAACTTAATTTACTTCCAAATATCAAGATTTGCAGAGTGAGGCTGAAGAAATTTAAAAAAAAATGTTGGTTGCTATCTGGGATTAATGAGAATTTTTTGATGACCATTGATGAACACAAGTGTACACCTGTTTCTGAATTATTTTCAATTCTTCGAATTCTTTCGATTCTTTACAAATTTTCTGAATGCTTTGAACTGTATTGAATTCTTTTGGACTCTTTGAACTCTTTCAAATTCTTGGAATTTTTCTGAATTTTTGTAATTTTTGTAATTTTTTTGAATTGTCTGAAGTGTTTTGAATTCTTCAAAGTTGTTTGAACTATTCCAATTCTTTAAAATTCTCTACATTCTTTCGGATCCCTCGAATTCTTCTGTATTCTTAATTTTTTTTAATTTCCTTGCATTCATTTGAGTTCATTAGATTCTTTCAAATTCTTTTAAATTCCTTAGATTCTTTCGAAATATTATAAGTGTTATGAATATTATAACTTCTTTAGAATTCCTTCATTGTTCTTTTTAATTCTCATTGAATATTTGAAGGCTTGTCAACTCATAGAATTCTTAGAATTCTTGAGTATGTTCTGAATTTCTTAGAATGCTTTGAATTCCTAAAAATTCTCTAAAATTTGTTTAATTCTTTGAATTATTTAGATTTCTTTTGAATTTTTTGAATTATACAAATTGTGCTGAATTCTTCGAATTCTCTGGAATTCTTTAAAATCTTCGGAATACTTTTGAATACTTTGAATTACTTTGAATTTCTGAATTCTTCCAAATTCGTTAAATTCTCGCAAATTCTTGTGAATTCTCGTGATTTTCTTTTTAATATTGTGATTTATTTGGATTTCTGTGACTTCTATGAATTCTTATGAATTATTCGTATTCTTCAACTTCTACTGCATTTTCGGAGTTATTTGAATTCTTTAAATCCTATTGAATTTTCTGCTTTTTTAAATTATCTAAGTTACAGTAAATTCTCTGAATTGTTTGAATACTTGTGAAATTTATGAGTTCTTGTGGATTCTACAAATTCTTGTTAATTCTATGAATTCTCGTGAATTCTATAAAGTCTTGTGAATTCTTGTGAATTCTGCGAATTCTATTATTTATTGTGAATTCTATGAATTCTGGTGAATTCTGGGGATTCTTTTAAATTCTCTAATTTCTTTGATTCCCTTCAAATTCTTTGAATTCCTTTGAATTCTTTTGCATTCTTCAAATTGCTTCGAATTCTCTGAATTCTTTTGAAATTTTTGACATCTGGTAAATTCTTGAGAATTTTTTCAAATCTTGTGAATTATTTTGATTTTTGTGACTTCTTTGAATTTTGGTGAATAATTTTAATTTTAAAAATTCTGGTAATTTCTCGGAACTATTTGAATTTTTTTGAATTTTATGAGTTCTTGTGAATTCCATGAATTCTTGTGATTTCCATGAATTCTTGTGAATGCCATGAATTCTCGTGAATTCCATGAATTCTTGTGAATTTCATGAATTCTTGTGAATTTCATGAATTCTTGTGAATTTCATGAATTATGGTGAATTCCGTGAATTTTTGTGAATTCTTTGACTTCTATGAATTCTTGTGGATTCTATGAATTCTTGTGAATTTTATAAATTCATGTAGATTCAATGAATTCTGGTGAATCCTGTAAATTCGTGTAAATTCTATGAATTCATAGAATTCTATGAATTCTTGTGATTTCTTGAAATTCTTGTGAATTCTTGGAATTCTTGGAATTCTTGTGAATCCTTGAAACTATTTATAAATTTTTGAATTCTTCGCATTATTTGAATCCTAACAATGCTTCTGAATTCTGATGAATGCTATTAATTCCTGTAAATTCTATCAATTCTTTTGAATTCTATATATTTATCTGAATTCTATACATTTATGTGGATTCAATGATTTTGTGTGAATTCTATGAATTCTTGTACATCGTATGAATTTTTGTGAATTCTATGAATTCTTGTGAATTCTATGAATTCTTGAGAATTCTATGAATTCTTGTGTGTTCTTTGTATCCTTGTGAAATCTATAAATTCTTGTGAATTCTATACATCCTTTTAAATTCTATGAATTCTTTTTAATTCTCGTGAATGCTGTGAATTCTTGTGAATTCCATGAATTTTTGTGCATTCTATGAATTTTGTACATTCCATGAATTCTTGTGAATTCTATGAATTTATGTGAGTTCTATGAATTCGTGTGAGTTCTATGAATTCTTGTGAATTCTGTGAATTCATGTGTATTCTACGAATTCTTCTGAATTTAATGAATCTTGTGAATTCTATGAATTTCTGTAGATCCTATAAATTTTTGTGAATCCTCAGAATTACATAAATTCATGAAAAATTTTTAATTATTTCGAATGCTTCGCATAATTTGAATCCTATGCATTTTTTTGAATTTTTTTAGTTCTATAAGTTCTATGAGTTCTTCAAATTCTTCGAGTTTTTTTTAATTCTTCAAATTCTTTGAGTTCTGTTGAATTCTTCAAATTCTTTGAATTCTTTAGAATTCTTGAGGAGTCTCTTGATATTAGATCAATTCATATCTTCTCTACTTCCTGATAAATTATTATTTGAACTTATTTGAATTGAGGAGATATGGTCTTTAAAAGCGACTTTTGAATTTAAATTTTCTATGATATTTCATAGTTTTGTTAATATCATATTTGCAGTGTCTCCCAGATTAAATTGTTGTTCTAAGAAGAACAAGTAGAGTTAATTACCTGCAAAGCTAACAAAAATAATTTTCTAACCAGAATAGATCAAAATTAATTGCTTCGTAGAATGTGTAGACTAATTTTCTTTTAGAATTTTGTTTCACCTGATATTCATCATGCCTGTTGATTTCAATATGATTAAGGACTGCCTTGTAGGTATAGGCATTATCTACTTGATTGTATCCTAATCATTTGAATTCTTTCGAAGTATTTGAAATTCTTGAATTCTGGTTAACATGATAATTTCTAGAGGGTAGCCCCTCGGGGGTTTTTCATTTCGCATCGCAAGGCAGTTTCTCTTCATTTTTTCCTAAGTCTATAAAAAATTCTCATAGGTCACTTTCAGGTTTATGCGAAAAATACGACAGTATTTTTCTCATTATTAAACTAAGAGACTTGAAAATGTTACTACGCCTGTTACTTCTAATCACTGTGTGTTACAAAAAAATTTCTTCTATCAAGTAACTTCTTTTATGACCCGAAAATACGAATACACATTCTGTGGAATCCAGTAACGCTTCCTGGTGCCGCCGGCGACTTCCGGCGGAACTTCAGTTTTGCTTCAGAGGATTCTGATGTCTCGCGGCCCCGGTCCATTTCGTATTTTCTCTCTTGGGGGTGCACGACCACCACCACTCTCGACGTTAACATTTGTATTGGTGTGAGAAATATATCAGGCAGTTATTGCGGATGGTACGAAGACTCATAATTTCCCAAGCTTGGTTTGTTTCTCGGTCCAAGTTTACTGATGGGGATAGGAATAGGGGTATGGGCAGAAACAGGGGTGTGGATAAGCTTAGGGGGGTGAGTAAGTTTATGGGTGTGGGTAAGTTTAGGGGTGGGAAAGGGTGAAATGGGGGGTGAACGGGTTGAACGGATGATGTTCAACTCGGAGTTGTTTGGCGTCGGAAACGGGGCATGATACCATTTAACCCCGCAAATGTATGTTGCTCCAGTGATGGCGCTAGTGGTGCTTTTCACCCTCTCGGCTGACGTTCCTGAAAGTGGAAATTGTATACCTCGGCCTTCTTCTTGAGTACGTTACGGATGAGATTGGCGGAATTTACTCCCGTCGCTCTAAGACACGACGTGTTTATCAGCCATCGAATGGTGCTATTAACCCGTCCGATCGGTCTTGAGCTGGTGAAAGTTTTAGGGTTAGATCGATTCATCTCAGTGGATAAAATTCCAAGAAGCTCTTGAAGACTTGTGAATTATTTTTTTTCTTATCAAGTAGGCTTTCGAACTTGTTATTTTTCATTTTATGCCTTATTTATTAATTAAAAGTATCTAAAATTAGCATACACAACTCCCGATATAAGAATCTCTGGTTTAAGTTGTTCCTAGAACTGGTGGCTTTCGCAGTTTCGTCATGAGAGGAGCCGCAAGACCGAAAGAGAGGCGGCACTCTCAAGTGTGACTAAGAGATCAAGGGCCGCCCTCTCAGCGCGACAGTTGCATCAAGTTGCGCTATGCGTCCAAAACCACCAAAAATGATTCAAGTGGTCATGCTTGTTTACGTTGCGATTCCCTCAATTAGGAATGAAAGCCAATGCAAGCCATGCCTGAAATCATTCTTATTTCAGGAGTTGAGCGAATCTACTCTTATTGCAAGAAATTACTTGAAATCTTTTGGGTGCGGGGGGGGGGGGGGGAGGTCACATATTTTTCTATGCAATCTTACAGGGGGGAGTGATAAAAATAATGTCTTATGTAAGATATTTTCACGTATGTGAATCACTAAAATACAAAAGTTCAACAATTTGGTAGAAAATTCAAATATTCAGTTGGAAGATAAACTACTTCGTTGAAAAATAATTTTTTTTTTTAGTTGAAAATTCATCATTTAAGCTGAAAATTCATTCCTTTGGTTGAAATTTTAACTAATTCGTCGAAAACTTGTGGTCAACAATTTAAATATTCATTTTTTTAAAAGAAAATTTATCTTTTTTAGTTGAAAACTCTTTTGTTGTGGAAATTTAATCCTTGTTGTTAAAAATGCAGCTATTTGATTGAAAATTTATGTACTTTGGTGAAAATTAATTTCTTTTTTGTAGGAATTAAAAATTTTTTGTTAGAAACTTAACGGTTTGGTTGAAACCCAATCTGTTTTTGATTTAATTGTTTTGATAGAAAATGCGTCTTTTTTATTGAAATGAACTGTTTCAAATTAAAAAGTTCAATCTTTTTCAATTCAAATACTATTATATTTTTCTTCAAAATTGATCTTTTTAGTTGAAAATTAATTTCTTCATCTGGAAATTTTACAATTCCATTTTTTAAAGATTTATCTTTTCCAATGGAAACTCTAACTATGTGGTCGGAAATTTATGTATTTTGTTAAGAATTCGAATTTTTTTGGTAGAATATTAATTTTTGAGGTTGCGAATTTAACTGTTTAGTTGATAATTTATGTATTTTATTTGAAATTCTTTTTTTCTGTTGTTTTAGAAAATCTATTTTCTTGGTTAAAAATGCAAACGTTTAGTTGAAAATTAATCTGTTTGAGTTGTGGATTCGAATTTTTATGTTGAAAATTGGTCTTTTTTGATTATATTCAACTGTTTTTGATTGAAAATGGAAATATTTTTTAGTTCAAATATTAACAATCACACTTTCCGTTGAAAATTATTCTTTTCAGGTTGTAAATTGAACTAATTTGATGAAAATTCTTTTCTGTCCGTGAAAAATTAATATTTTGATTGGAAATTTAACAATTTCTTTAAAATTTTAAATTTTTGTGTTGGAATTCAACTATTTTGTAGAAAACTTGGCTTATTGGCTGGAAAATTCAACAATTCAGTAGAAAATTTAACTGATTTGTAGAATTTTGTTTTATTGAAAATAAATTTCTTGTAATAAAAAGTTTGAATAATCTCGTTGAATGAAAATTCAATCATGTGGTTCAAAATTCATGAATTTTTTTAAGATTCATCTCTTTTAGTATAAAATCAAACTTCTTGGTCAAAAATTCAACTGTTTGGTTCAAATTTGATGTATTTTGTTGAGAATTGGTCTTTTTGGTAGAAAATATTTCTTCTTGGCAGAAAATTCATCCTTTTGGTTAAAAATTCAACCATTTATTTGAAACTTCAACTGTTTAGCAGAAACCTCGTCTTTTTGGCTTGAAAATTCAACATTTTGGATGGAAGTTTTTTTAAAAACTACTTTGTTAAAAAATCTTCTGTTTTGGTTGAATTTAATTGCTTTTCATTATAAATGAAATTTTTTTTAGTTAAAATATCAACTATTACATTCTTTGTAAACAATTGATATCTTTGGGTTGAAAGTTGAATTACTTTGATGAAAGTTATTTTTAGTTCGTTAAAGTTAATTTTATTGACTGAAAATTTAACAATTTGGTTGAAAATTTATATTTTTGGGTTGAAATTCAACTCTTTAGTAGAAAACTCGTCTTGTCGGCTGGAAAATTCAACAATTCAGCAGAAAATTTAACTGTTTTGTAGAATTTCTTTTTGTTTAAAATAAATTTTTTGTAATAAAATGTTTAAAAAATCTCCTTGAAAGAAAATTCAACCATTTGGTTGAAAATTCATGATTTTTTTTAAAGATTAATCTTTTTTAGTAGAAAATCAAACATCTTGGTTAATAATTCAACTGTTTGGTTCATATTTGATGTATTTTGCTGGGAATTAATCTTTTTGGGGAAAAAATATTTTTTCTCCGCTGAAAATTTTGTTTGTTTGTTGAAAATTCAACAATTCATTTGAAACTTCAACTGTTTAGCAGAAAGCTCGTCTTTTTGGCTTGCAAATTCAACATTTTGGATGGAAGTTTTTTTTAAAACTATTTTGTTGAAAAATCTTCTGTTTTGGTTGAGTTTAATTGTTTTTTATTAAAAGTGAAATTATCTTTTTGGGTTAAAAGTTGAATTACTTGGATGAAAGTTATTTTTAGATCGTCAAAGTTAATTTTATTAACTGCAAATTGAACAATTTGTTTGAAAATGCTACTGTTTTTCTAGAACACTGGCTGTACAATTCAACAATTAATAAAAAATTTAACTGTTTTGTAGAAAATTATTTTTGTTCGTTAAAAATTCAACTATTTGGTTCAAAAGTGATGCACTTCGTTAAGAATTCGTCAATTTAAAAAGAAAAATAATTCTTTTACTAGAAAATTCTGTTACAGCTCAGTTCAGTTGTTTTTTATTTAAAATGAAAATTCTTTTGTGGTTAAAATATCAACCATTAACCTAAGAAAGAGATAAATTAAAAAAATCATATTGATGTATATTTTATAGAATCGTCATAGAAGCTTTAGGATCACTCATGTCATATATTCAACAAAAATATTATTCTCAGCAGAAATAATATTTAAATTTTCTCTCCTTTTTGTTTCAACATTAACTTATTTCACCATAATGAAAAAATGGCAAGATTCTGTTTATAAGTTACTGCGATTTTATGGAAATTTACCTTCTAAATTAGGCGAAGAAAATTAAGAAATCTTTATGATTTCGATGAAATGAAAAATTTGAGAAAGTATTAGAACTTTCACTCCTTTAACAACAGCTTATTTGATTATTGAAGAAATGACTTCACCCCAGGCGAATCTTATGTAAAAATTAATAGAATTACAACTTCTAAATTTTAACAAAATTGGGCATCTATATGCCAACCGCAGATATTGTATACAATCTTAAATTCAATTAACGAACAGGATATTTCATTATCTGGGTTGAATGCTTACTCCTTTTCTATCATCAGTTTGCCTCTCACGATTTGTCATAACTCACAGAAAAAAATTGTATGCATTATAGAAGAAATAATACTGGATTTTTCGACCATTTGTAGGCGCGAGTGTTATTCAATTAAATTTTATACGTCGCACGTTATGAATTACTAAGAAATATTCTATGTGTAGTTGTCTAGTTGTAATTCTCAACCTAAATAAATAAGATTTCTCCTGAAAAACTTGAACGCAAGATTTAAAGAATGTTTAATTAAAATTTTAAACGGTATGATTTAATTTTTTAATTTGTGAATAGTACTGTATAAAAAGTGGTCACTGAGAAAATTGAGTTTCTTGATGGATAGTCTATGAAATAAGATGTGTTGAGTATTTTAATTTTGAAAAAGAAAAAATATTGCAATGGCTCTTAAGTTTTTGAACGTATGAAAGTAGGATGCAAAAAAAAAATATTATTATATAATAATAATATATCAAATTATTATTATAAAATTATTATTGATTCAACTATTTGGTTGAATGTTCAACTCTTTCGTTGAAAATTAATCTTTTTTTTGCTGCAGATTCATCATTCTTTTTGAAAATTACTTTCTTTAATTGAAAATTCAACTATTTCGTTCAGAATTCATGTATTTTGTTGAAAAATTGTAATTTCGGGCAGACAATTTAACTATTTTGTTTCAAGTTCTTTTTTATGTTGAAAATGAAATTTTTTTGCTGAAAAACATTTTTTTTTCGCTTGATAATTCAATAATTTGGTAGAAAATTAGACGAATTGGTTGGAAAATAACTTTATTGTTGAAAATTAAAATATTTAGTTGAAAGTTCCGCTATTTTGAGAGAAAATGCAATTGTTTGATTAAAAATTAAGCTACTCGAATTCGATACAAAATTTAACTTTTTCGTAAAAAATTATATTTTTGGTTGAAAAATAATATTTTCGGCTTGGAAATTCAACTATTTTGTAGATAATTCGTCTTTCCGGCTTCAAAATTCAACAATTTTGTTAAAAATTAACGTCTTTTTGGCTCGAAAATTGAAAAAACTCATAGAAAATGAAACTACTTGGTTTAAAATTATCTTTATTGTTGGAAATTCATATTTTGTGTTGAAAATTCCATTATTTGAATAAAAAAATCGAATACTTCGTTCAAAATTAATCTTTTTATTGAGAAGATCAACTCTTTCGTGAAAAATTAAATTTTTGTTAAAGAATAATATTTTTGGATGTAAAATGTTGTTTTGTAGATAATTCACCTTTCTGGCTTGAAGATTAAACAATTTTCTTGAATATTTATATATTTCATTGAAAATTTGTCTTTTTTGGCAGAACGTTAATCTGCTTGGTGGAAAATTCATCGTTTTGGTTGAAAATTTCATTTAACAATTTAATTCAACAATTCCATATTTGGATGAAATTTTTTTATAAAAAATTAATCTTCTTGGTTGAACAATCATCTTTTCGGTTGATAATTGAACCAGTTGAATGAATTTTAAACTCATTGATTGGAAATTCATACTTTTGCTGCAGATTTATGATTTTAGTTGAAAATTCATCTCTTGAGTAGAAAATTTAACTATTTGATTGAAAATTCGTTTTTATTTTGGCTTGAGAATGCAAAAACTTGGTGGGAAATTAAACGATTTCAATTATAAATTGAAACATTTTAAAAGAAAATCAAACTGCTTGGTTAAAAATTGAACTGCTTCTTGAAAAATTCTACTCTTTCGTAGGAAATTGAATTTTTGGTTGAAAAATAATGTTTTTGTTTTGAAAATATAAATGTTTTTTAAGTAACTATTGTTTCTGGTTTCAAAATTAAATGAACTTTGTTCAAAAGCCATGTATGTGATTATAATTTTTTTTTTTTTTGGTACAAAATGAATCTTCTTTCTTGAAAATTTATCTATTTGGTTGAGGATTCAATTATTTTGTCAGAAATTGGTATTTTTTTCGTTAAAATTAACTTGTTGAAAATTCCTTCTTATTTATTTTGAAGAATGATTTTTCAAACAGGAAATTTAATTATTCCATTTTTTGTTACAAATTTATTTTCCATTGAAAATTCAACTATTTGATTGAAAGGTCATGTATTTGATTGAAAAGTAAGTTTTTTTAACAGAATGTTCAACTATTCTATTTTTAGTTGATAACTTATTCTCTTTAGTTGAAAATTTAACTACTTGGTTGAGAAAATTCTTCTACATTGTTGGAAATTCGTCTTTGGCAGATAATTAATCTTGTTTGTTGAAAAATCATACTTTTATTTAAGGATTTAACTAGATTTTGAAAAAATTAGTCTTTTTTTGTTGAATTCACTGTCTGAAAATTCCACTTTTGTGGTTGAAAATTAATTTTTCAAACCGAAAATTCAAAGATTCCATTTTTTGTTGGAAATGTATCTTCGTTAGCTGAAAATCTCGCTATTTAGTTGAAAATGCATGTATTTTGTGAAAAATTCGTCTTGTTGGGTAGAAAAGCAATCCTATTTTTTAGGCACAATAGGCTTTATAGCTTGAGCGCCAGGGGAGTTCTCCATGGACTTCCCGCCCGTATTAAAACTAAAAAAACTATCTATTTGCTTGAGGATTAAACTATTTTATTAAAAATTCGTCTTCTCTGTTAAAGTTAACTAGTTAAAAATTTTTGGTTGAAAACGTATTGTTTTCGCTTGAAAGTTCAATTATTTTTGTAAAAATGTATGTGTTTTGTTTAAAATTTGTAATGATGCGAGAAAAATTATGAAGTTTATCCTTTTTTAGTATTAAAAAAAAGAACAGATTTTAATCATAAAAAGTTACCTACTCATGAATGAAAACACCGTTGAGCAAGTACTGGAAGGGTTTTTGTAAATTTTTTTCACTCTGAAAGTGGTTTTTAACGCGCGTACGGGAATGACGATTTTGTTGTCAAAATGCACTTTTCAGTTTCAATATCAGATTCACAAAAAAGATTTATTATTTCAAGATCAAGTTTATAGAATCTTGTATTAAACGATACGCTTAATATTTCTGTATTTATTACTCAAATATAATTGCAATATTTTACTAGAAAAAAACACGTACGGCAATGACGTCTGAAAAGATAAAAAGCGAGGGAAAGACTTTAAGGTTTTCACAATATTATTAATTTCACTTAAAAAATGTGCATACATTAAATTTATGTTCATCTAAAGTTTACAAAATTCATACGTTAAGCATTTTTCCGGTTATTATCTAAAAAAGAGGAGAGAAATTTATCCTTGTGCAAAGTCAGGTTAGGACGCCGTACGGTAATGACGTTTAGAAGTTCTTATATTAAATTGAAGTAAATAGGAACAGAAATGAAAAAAAAGAACTGACCATTTTGTAGAGGATAATAAGTATTAATTAAGTTTGAAAAAAAGTCAGTACGAGTTTCTAAGTTATAGTTATATTACTGGGACTTCAAGTTTGTCTTCAATTTGACAATTAACCTGATATTTTCAATTCTTCGAATACACATTTTCTACATTCTTTTTCACTAATCATATAAAAATTCGTTTATCATCAAATGAAATCTGACAGACTTTTGAATATAATTTATTAACTATTTGCTTCAATCCCTTTTCTAAAGAAATATTAAACTCACATAAAGTCATGAGAATTAGTAGATTTTTTCCAGTGACTCTTCTCTCCATCCAGTAGTCACTGAATATTCACTTCATATTTTGGTGATCATTTTTTTCCCGTTTACTCATACAAAACTGATTAATTTAGAGCAAGACAATTTTATAATACTTAATAACTAGAGAAATTATTCACGCTAAAAACTTTTTCCTGATCTACCCTATACGATTTTTTTCTAAGTGGGAAGTGGCTCTTTAAAAATGTATTTCTCTCTCTCTCTCTCTCTCTCTGTTCATCACGAATCTTCGAGGAAACAACACGACGACGACTTATGCGCATTCGGAAAGAAATATTTCCTGGACAATCAATCAATATTCAACTTGCATGTTAATGGTCGATTAATTCGCTTCGCCAGCGTAAAATCTGGCCGCGCGCGCGTTTCTATGGCGCGCGATCCCTGCATCCTTGCATACGTCGCATGCCACGGAGGTCGCTTTTTCAAAAGGTTTTGTAATCGTCCTCCTCATTCGTATGCAGTGTACGTATCGAGAAGGAGCTTATAAGTAACACAGTAATGACATACCCTGTCATGGCAGAACAGTTTTCTCGGCTCATTGTCGTTAGCCAAGCATTGATTTATTGACGCCAGCAGGGAAATTCCGACAATACTTTTCCTCCGCATATGGTCGATCGAGAAACCTCAAAATTCCCCAGTTCATATTTTTTCTCCGATATCCAATAAAAATTTATCAGATAAATTTGATTTATTTTATTGCACTTCCTTGACATCAAAGACACGTATCACATCTACTTTCAATGATTTATTCAGAGTATAACATTTCATTGAGATAAAAATTAATTTAAAATCAGTTTATCAGGAAGATTTCTTAACGCTTGTATCAACAAGAATTATATGAAAGTATATTGAAGTATTTTTTGTTAGTGGGAGAATAATAATTTTTTCTTGGTGAAAATGTATTATATTCCATATTCCAATATATTTTTATTCAAAGTTTGTAGAAAAAAAGCGATAACAAAAAAACGATTATTTTTTTAGTCTCCCGCAATTAGTCAAAGTAGGAGCCGTGCGTTGATTAAGTCGTTTAAATCATCCCCTCCATCTTTTTCTACCCTATTCACCCTACTTTTGCCTACTCTCACCTCTCATGAGTCCCCTTCTATCACTTCCTATCCCTTCCCCTAATTTCCACACCTAGTTCCCCACTCTTCACTTCCTCCCTACTTAACCCCACCATTGATCTCCTAGCTTCCCCTCCTATTGATTCACATACTTCCTCCCCTGTCCCTATACCTACTTGATTTCCCCTTACTAACTTAGCTTCCCTTTGCTTCGCATCGAATCACTTCTCACTGTCCATACTTATCCACTCCTCGCCCACAATGATTTCCCACATTTTCCCTACTTGCTCTCGTCTCACCCCCATTTCCATACTGTCCCTTTCCTCCCCTCCCTTTACCTCCCGTTTCACTCCCCCTTCCCTACTTTTCTCTTCCCACCCCTACTTATTATCACTTACCTACTCCTCCTCTCACTTCTATTCTTACACTCTTCCCCTCCCGCACTTCCTACACTTATCTTACTACTCTTCCTTCCACACTCCCTTCACTCTTCTCCTTACACCTCTTCATCTACTTTCTCACCCCTTAAGAAAAAAATTGCAAATATCATTTTCTGACGGTAAATACTAGCATAACATACAAAATATTTTAATACAAAAAATATCAATTTGCGATGTGATACGAAAGAATAACCTGAAACAGTACAAAATTGTTGAACCGTCTCTAAAATCTAATGAATTTTTTAATTTACAAATACCAATTTCCATTAAAAAGCACTAACATAACATACGAAAAAATCTTAATCTTCATTGAAATTAAATTTTTCCCCACTAAAAATACCGATTCTTGTTATAGGACATCACGAAAAAAATTGATCTCTTCTGGAATTGTATTATTTACTAAAAGTACCGATTTCCGATATATAAAAGCCCAACATGACCTAAAATTGTACACAAATTTTGCATCTTCTCTGAAATCTAATGATTTTTCTGAATCACAAATGCCAATTTCCGAAAAAAATGCTAACATTACATACAAATTTTTTAATCTTCTTCGAAATATAATTATTTTCATTGAAATTACCGATTTCTGGTATACAACAATAACATAACCTCAAATTATTGAAAATTTTCGAAATAATTTTTGAAGTATAATTTTTGAAGTATAATTTTTGTTAATAAAAATTCAATTATGAATAACATAACCTGAAATTATTTAAAATTTTCGAATTAATTTTTGAAGTATAATTTTTGTTAATAAAAATAAAAATTTCCGATGAAAAACACTAATATGATCAAAAATTGTTGAAAAATTGTGAATATTGTTCAAATTATAATTATTATTGTTTACAAATACTAATTGTTACAAAATTGTGAATCTTCATTGAAATCAAATAATTTTTTCTACCTCACAGAGGAAGCTTTTTAATGGTAACATTTTCTAAAATTTTTAATTTCATTCAATTAAACCTTCCTTAATTTGAAAATGTTTAATAAAACGTTCTCATGAATTGTATTATCAAGCAATTATATTATAAAATCGAATAATTTTTTATTCAGAAAAAAAAACAATTTCTTGTAAAGAGAAACATATAAAACCTACAGTTTTTGAAAATTGTAACTTTTGTTAAATATAATGATTTTCGTTAGAAAAAAAAATTCGTGTCTGAAACGCTAGATAAAATAACTAAAAATTATTGCGAATAGGGAATTTTTTTACAATTTTTGGTTGAAAATGCTAATTTCCGGTGAAAAACGTTAACCCAGCCAAGATTTTCTTAAATTCTGATTCTTCTTCGATACTTTATGATTTTAAATTAAATTCCAACGAAAAGCACGAACGAAAAACGCATATACAATATTTTCAAAAATTTATTAACTAATTTATAAGTTTTTTTAACCATATAACAGTATTAAAAACGCCATGTTTCTCAATTTGAATACGGTTTTCTATTATTTTCCTTAACAATTTTAATTTTCTTATTATCTCTTCTTTCTTCCAGCTTTAATTTAGAAAATGTCAAGTTGATATGAAATGACTTCAAGTAATGAAAAAAAAATCAGGTTTTGAACAACAATAATTGCGAATTTTTTTTAGATATATTGCCACACCTAGTGTTGCCGCGATACGATACGATACGATAACCAAGGTCATTATCGTATCGTATCGTCTTATCGTCACGATAAAAATTTACATTAT
>CAKNXH010001595.1:71389-88615 GCA_932178445.1 Andricus quercusramuli
ATTATCGTATCGTATCGTCTTATCGTCACGATAAAAATTTACATTATAGTATCGATTATCGCAATTATCGTATCGTATCGTATCGCAATTATCGTCTATCGCGGCATCACTAGCCACACCACTGTTTTATGTAGAATGAGGTCCAAAAATAGGTCCCAAAAATATAAGGTCTTTGAATAAGTCCCTGAATATGGCTCGAAAAATGATTATCAATGAACTCTAACCGGAAAGATAATTATCTTAAAACTAATAAAAAATGTTGTTATTTTAAATGACAAAAAAGAGAGAAGAAAGCCGTATGCAAGTCTTTATCATCTCATATTTATCATATTGATAGACAGTCGACACTGGGCAAACAAATGATACAGGAATAAAAATCTGAATCAATAAGTATTAGCGTAAGATTCGATCATTATCACTTAACACGATAACATTTTTTTCATTACTATATTTTTTTTTCATTTTCACCATGTTATACGGCATCCAGAGAATCGCAGACAAATTTGATTAGCGTTTTATGAGCATCATGCATTAAATTATGTATCAAAGTACATGAAAACAACACAGAAAAATATTATCTTACATGGTTGTCGGAAATTCGTATCTGGAATAATCATTTTCATGTTTTAAACAAGAATCTTCTGTTGGTTCAAATCAATCAATGTCATGAATTACATTAAGGTTTATATCGCCTATCCTCATCTGAAACTTTACGGACTTCCGTAAATCGTTCAGTATAATCAAATTAACACCCTCGCAATTCCTTTAAATTAAAATCTTGATAAATGTTTAAATAGAAACAGAATTTTTATTATTTCATTAATTTTATTAATTTTCAACCAAGAAAAGGGAATTTTCAACAAAATAGTTAAATTTTCAAACAAACTGATGAATCGTTGATAACAAAAAAATTCTCAACAAATGTGTAATAGTTATTTCCAACAAAAAAATTCAAATCTTCACTGAAAAACTTTAAAATTAAACTTAAAAATACCAATATTCAACAAAAGAGTTACATTTTCAACCATGGAAGATTTTTCAATCAATAGGGAAGAAGAATCTTATTCAAAATGATGAGTTCTTGAGTCATTAGGACGAATTTTGGAAAAAAGTTGAATTTACAAACCAAAAATATGTATTTTATATCAAAATAATTGAACTTTCGACTGATGAAGACGATATTTCATCAAAATCAGTACATTTTCATCTGAAAAAGATCAATTTACTGGCAAAAATGGAATTGCTAAATTTCTAGTGGAAAAATTCATTTGCAGCAAAGAATAAACGATCTTCCAACAAAATTAATTAAACTTTCAACAAAATAAATAAATTTGTAAGTAAAATGATGCATCTTTAATGGAAAAAAATGTTTAACCAGTTAGTTGAATTTTCAATCCAGAATATAAATTGTCTATCAAAAAATGACAAATTTTCAATAAAATAGGTGAATTTTCAACTGAAAAGATTAAATGTCCTTAAAAAAAGTTTCCAACTAAAAATGGAATGATTGAATTTTTAGTTGAAAAAACTAATTTCCAATAGTAATAAAATCTAATTTTCAACCGATGAAATGAAATTTCAACCAATAAAATTAATTTTCTACCAAAAAATAATAATTGTTAACATAATACATGAATTTTCAACTGAATGTTTTGATTTTTAATTGAATTGTCAACAAAAACAAATAAAAAATATAATTTTTCAAACAAACAAAATAGCTAAATTTTCAATTAGAGAAATAATTTTTGAGCAGATAAAATATGTTTTTAAATAAATAGTTGAATTTTCAACCAAACAAATCAAATTTATACCAAAAAGGTTGAACGTCTATGATAAAATTGCAAACAAAAAATTAAGTTTAATTTTTAGTTCAGAAAAATTACTTTCCAATAAAAAAAAAATAACCTTCAACTAAAGAGGCAAACTTTTCAACCAAACAATTAATTTTCTATGAAAAAAAAATTGTCTAACAAAATACATCAATTTTCAACCAAATATATTCAATTTCAATGGAAATATTAACCTAACAGGTGACTTTTCAACCAAATAGGTGAATTAGTCACCAAGAAGATTAGTATTCTACTGCAGAAGATGCAGTTTTAACAGAATACAGAAATTTTCAAACAAATATTTGAATTTTTAGCTGAAGGAGATGAATGTTGAAACAAAAAAACATGATATAGTTAAATTTTGAGTTACAAAATTAATTTTCAATAAGAAACTATTTTTTCAGTCAAATATATTAATTTTGAATCGAAAAGATTAATTTTTTACCGAAAAAGATAAGTTTTCAACAAAATACAGGAATTTCCAACAAAGAGGTGAATTGGTCACCAGGAAGATTAATATTCTACCACAAAAGAAAAAAATCCAACGGAATACAAAAATTTTCAAACAAATACAAAGTTGAATTTTCAACTGTAGAAAATTGATGTCCGAACAAACATGATATAGTTAAAATTTTAGTTAAGAAAATTAATTTGCAATAAAGAAACAACTCATTTTCAAGCCAAAGGAATAAATTTTGAACCAAAAACATTATTTTTCTACCAAGAAATATAGTTTTTAACAAAATCCACGAATTTTCAACCAAAAAGGTCACAGAGAAGATTAATTTTCTACCACAAAGGACAGAATTTCAACAAAATACAGAAATTTTCAAACAAATAGTTGAATTTTCAATTGAAAAATATAAATGTTCAACCAAACATCAAATAGTTGAATTTTCAGTTAAAAAATTATTAAAATGTTGATACAATAATTAAATATCAAATCAAAAAAGGATTTCCAGTCGCTATTCAAAAATAGCAAAAATCATGAAAATTTAATCAAATAGTTATATTAGAGGAAAAGTACTAGAACTAAAGTCAAATTTACAGGATGTTTCGAGAAAGAACTGATTCAAATCCACTGTAAATTCCAGATTTTTCAGTTTTCCTTTCCATGAGGTACACATATTGAAGAATAAGGAAAATCTCTAAAGTGTAAAGTTGAGAAGTGAAAGTCATACCAGAGCATAAATATGTAAAGAGAAGCTCGAATTTTTAATAAAACTAGCAAAAATTAAGCGTTTGTGCTAAGTTTTTGTTTTCAAAATTATTAAGGAATCTGTATTATAATCAGAGAATAACATGAATTTTCAACGTATTTTCAGACTAGATGGAAATATGAATTAAACATTATTTTAATTAATTTTTTTTTCTGAAAAAAGATCTCTTATGTCTGAAACGATCTCTCTAGTAGCTCAATAGGAAAGCACCCGACCGGCATTCGGGAGTTCTGTGGTTCGATTCCCAGCGGAGCGAAAGGAGATTTTTTTTCAGAAAAAAAATGATTTCAAATATATTATTTTTATGCAAACAATACAATAAAATATAGAAAAATTATTATTATTTATTAACTGTAAAAATACTATTTTGACCATTTTTAATTAAAAAAGTAATCTGCCAATTTTTAAGAATTGTATGTAAGTGGAAAAAATGGTGCCATCCATACTGAATTTACTGCAATTTTCTCTCTATAATAAGGAAACTTCTAAAAATCATATACAACGTTTCGAAATTATATAAGACTTCGTGTGAAATCCATAACAAAATGTTGGAAAATGAACCGATTTTTTTTCTCTAAAAAAAAGGGTAATTAGTGCACGCACAGCGCGCACACTGTTTTGGTGTCTTAAATTTTATAATATATAAAAAAAGTATACAATCACATTTCGTTGATTTGATCCTCAGTTGGCTTCAGTTCTAACTTGAAATTTTTTACTGATTCTATTTTTATTGATTAAAAAATAAAATGACTTATAGCCATCTAATGAAAATTACATAATGGGACTTCATAAATAAACATCAGAGGTGACTTTTTATGGAAAATAAATGGAAAAACGCAGTTGAGTATTTGCGATCGAGTTCCCCCTCGTTTCAGAGGAAGGACACGTCGACCTAATTAAAAGAACTTTGAAGCGAGTTATTTTTTTTTTTCCTTTTTTTTCATAAAGTCTCTACATATCTCATGTATATGATCACGAATATTTATTGCGAGTTCACATGCGAGTGGTGGCAATTAGCGAAATGTAAGCGTTAAAAATTAAGATTTCTTTAACGCCAGGTACTGCCAGTTTCGCAGAAAGTTAGTAAACATCATCCTGGTGATAATGAGTTAATTAGAAAAATATATGTATTCTACTATTTAGTTTCCTGATCTTCTAGTCTAGGTGTTATGACGTAATCTTCAATAATGACCTTTTGCTGAATCATAGAGGAAGCTTTGTAATAGTAACAATTTCGGACAATTTTCATTCGTTCAAGTAAACTTTCTTTAATTTAAAAATGTCTCATAAAATGTTCCAAGCCATTGTCTGGATGTATGCATGTGTATCTGTGTGTGAATGTGTGGATTTCACAATTTGATGAAATTTTGAGGAATGATTTCCACCCCTCATATCGTGAAACTGACCAAAGGATTCAAAGAAATATTTATTGAATTTTATTAGACACTTTGTAATATTTCAAAAATTGATTTTTCACAGTAAAACTTTTTTCATTAACATAATTCAAAATTGTTGTAAGGATATAAAAGATTCCTTAGTTCGAGAAGAATTGACTGATCTATAATATTATTATACTTTATTGAAGGGTAAGGAAGTTATGCTCATTTATAATATTTAAATAATCTCTTTCAAATAGAAAAACTTCTTTCATCGACATAATTCAAAGTTGATACATGAACAAAAAAGATTTCTCGATCATACATTTTTAAATAGAATAATTCTAACAATGTTTATAAGGAAATCATAAATCTGGGAAAGAGATGGGGTGCGGCGGAACTTCACCTTTCCCTTTTCCAGCTCGAAAAATTACAATTTCAAATACAAAAATTTGGTTTGCCTGATTTGTCTGATTTTTCATTGTATTTCAACCATCTTTTGTTTATTATTTAAAAAATCACTGATGCCTTCTGTACGAGGAAGCTACTACATTTTCTGACGGGAAGCAAAGTGCTAGTGAAATGAGCACCATATAATTATAAATACAAAGTGGAAACACTCTGGATCAAATTCACAGCTAGTTTTAATTTTTCTCCCAAATTTCTTCAATTATTATGATTATTATTATTTAAAATATACTATTACTTCCATTTTTAATTTTATTTTGAATTACACTGTGGTTGAGATAAGTAACAAGTAATTTATATAATATCAAAGTATTATTTAGAAATTTCAGCTTAGGTTCCACTACTTACCCATTGGAAGGGGGGGGGGGGGGTGTCAGGAAATAACGTTAGGAACTTAGATAACGTTTGATAGGTTTCCTTATGACAAAATTTAACAATATTTGCGAATTTGCCGAAAAGTGGCCTTGCATTCTCTTCCTATTTTTTAATCTTTACTATTATAGTTTTGGTTTTGAATTCATCACGTTTGATTGAAAATTCTACTATTTTTGGTTGAAAGATTAACTATTACCTTGAAAATGCAACTATTTTTCTCAAATCATTTTTCCTGGATAAAAATTCAACTAATTGGTGAAAGTTTGAACTAATTTGTTGAAAATTTATTTTTGTTCTTGAAAATTCATCTTCTTCGCTAAAACTTTACCTATTTTGTTGAAAATTTATTGTTTATACTAATAACTTATTTTTCCATTTTTGGTTGAAAATTCATCGTTTTGGGTATGAAATTAATCTTATTGGTTAAAAAATAATCCTTTTTGGTTGAAGATTCAACTAATTGTTCGCAAGTTGGACTGCTTTGTTGAAAATTCATTTTGATTTGTTGAGGATTTATCTCTTTGGTAGAAAATTTAACTATTTTGTAAAAAATTTATTTTTTCAACTAAAAATTTAATTATTCCAGTTTAGGTTGTGTTATTCTTTTTTGGACAAAACTTCAATTATTTGCTTGAAAATTCATGTATTTAACTAAAAAATTGTATTTTGTTAAAAAAATGTCTTTTTGTGTTAGAAAATTAATCTTCTTCCATGAAAATTTTTTTTTTCAGTTATTTTATTTTGTTAGAAATTAACGTCACATACTGGAAATGTAACAATTCCATTTTTGGTTCAGAATTAATCTTTTCTGTTTGGAAATTCAACTAATTGCATATAAAATCATGTATTGTGTTGAAAATTCATATTTTTTGGCAAAAAATCAATATTCTTGATTGAAAATTCATCGTTCTTGGCTATAAGTTCAACCTCTTGGTTGAAAATGAATATATTTTAGTTGACAATCCAACAATTTTATTGAAAATTCGCCTTTTTTATAGACAATTAATTTCCTTGGTTGAAAATTCATTCTTTTTGGTTATGAATAAAACTGTTTGTTTGAAAAGTAATCTGTTTTGGTTTCTAATTCAAAGATTTTTTGAGACGCCTTTTTGGTTCCTAATTTCAAATCAAAATCTGTTTGCGTTAAAATATCAACTATGACATGTTTGGTAAAGAAGTCATCTTTTTTAGTTAGAAATTCAACTATTTGGTTGCAAGTTAACTTTTTTTTTAAATTCAAATATATTGTAGGAAATGCAACTTTTTGGCTTGAAAATGCAATAATATGGTAGAAAATAAAATCATTTGGTTAGAAATCATTTTTTTTAGTAAGATTCACCAACTATTTAGTTGAAAATTTGCTTTTGTTTGGTTTCCTGATGATGAATTCTAACAATGTTTGCGAATGTCTCGAAAGCGACCTTGCATTCGTACAGTTCAAAAATGAACGCAATAAGTTTCAAAATTAATTTCATTTTTCAGACTTTACACTCTTTCCCTTATTCTCCCCTTTTCCTATTTTTGGAAGAATTCTTCTATTTTCGTCTGTCCTCTATTTCTCGTTTTTTCACTTAAATTTTATGTTGAAAATTCTACGATTATAGTTTTGGTTTAGAATGTTATCTCGTCTGGTTAAAAATTATACAATTTGTTCGGATGCTTGATTATTTTCTTGAAAATGCAACTATTTTCTTTAAAAATCATCTTTCCTGGATAAAAACTCAACTAGTTAGTGTAAAATTGAGCAAATTTGTTAAAAAGTTCTTTTTTTGTTGTTGAAAATCCAACTTGTTGCTTAAAATGTTTACTATTTTTTTGAAAATTAATAATTCAAACTGAAAACGTATTTATTTATTCTGTAGTTCAAAATTCATCTTTTTAGGTGGAAAATTGATCTTTTTGGTTAAAAAATCACCCTTTTTGGTTGAAGATTTAACTGATTGGTTGAAATTTGAACTATTTTGTTAAAAATTTCTTTTTTTTTTATTAAAAATTAATTTCTTAAACACAAAATTGTGCAGAAAATGAAACTACTTGGTTGACATTTTTTTTAAAGATGCGTCCTTTGGTTAACCTTTTGTTTGGTTAAAATGCATTTTTCTACCTAGAAATTTATTTATTCCATTTTTTGTTGAAAATTCATCCTTTGTACTTGAACATTCATTTATTTGGTAGAAAATTCATGTATTAGTTAGAAAATTCGTCTTTTCTGGCAGAAAATGATTCTTGTTTGTTGAAAAATCATCTTTTTGTTTGAGCATTCAACTATTTTGTGAAGAATCGTCCTTCTGTGTTGAAAATTCTTTTTTTTTTGTTGTTGAAAATTAATGTTTTAAACTCAAAATTTAACAATTCCATTTTTGGTTGCAAATTGACCTGTTTTAATTGAAAACTCAACTGTTCGATTTTACTTCAACAATTCACATTTTTTATCATTCGACTTTTTAGCTTGAAAACTTAGATATTTGTTTGGAAAATAACTTTTTCGTTGAAAATTCAACTATTTTGTTACAAGATCATACTACCTAAATAAAAATTAAACTATTTATTTGAAAATTCAACAAATCGGTAGAAAATCAGATTTTTTGTTGAAAAATCATATTTTTATGTTGAAAATTTAACTTTTTTTGTAAATAATTGGTCTTTTGGGCTTCAAAATTCAACAATTTTGTTGGAAAGTCGTGGTTTTTGGTAGAACATTATTATTTTTGGTGCAAAATTAATATTTTCGTTTAAAAATTCGAATATTCAGTTGACAATTCAACATTTTTATCCTAGATATTTCATTATTATTATTATTATTATTATACCATTAAGCCATTTCCCTTTCGGGGTAGGCGTGACTTACTCGGTTGGAAAGTAGTGGGATAGGTATATAGGTGTAAAGTAGGTCGTTATATGGTATAAGGTAGATAGATATATAGGTATATGTGTTTTGGTATAGATATTTTAGATTGATCTGGAGTTTTCGTGTTATTTATTCAAATAACACGTTCACTCCGCAACACTGCTCCGACCCAGGTTGCTGATCAATCTCTCTAGCGATCACCCCAAGTGAGGAGCCTCACAAAATTGTTATGTATGGTTCCCCACTTGGGCCCATTAGTATCCAAGGTCTTTGTTTCAGGCATCATTCACTCTATTGTCACTCTGCTTATAAACTATTTGTCGCCACACATTTCTGTCCTGGCATACTACTCTAGCTTCATTTACGTCCATGCATTTCTTCATGCAAGCTCTTCTGTTCCTATGACTTCTTATGTCTCTTCGGATCAATGTCTCATTTACAGATTCTAACCATTCTTTCGGCGGTCTACCTCTGGGCATTCTGCCATTTACTTTACCTTTATATACTTGCTTCGTCAGTCGTTCATTTTTCATTCTTTCAAGATGTCCGAACCATCTTAACTGATTTCTTTCCCATATGTCAACTAGCGTGTCTCCTGTACCACATTCTTTGAGGATTATCTCGTTTCGGACTTTGTCCATCAGTGTTTTTCCGCATATTATGCGCAGAGGTTTCATGCCGATCGCGTTGATTTTTCTCCTGTCCTTTTCTTGACAGGTCCATGCCTCGCTACCGTATAGTACAGTTGGTACGAATATGGAATTATGTATGGCCATTTTAGCTTTTTTTGATATGTTTTTATTCGTGAGGATGGATCCTGCTCTACCGATAACCTGCTTACCCTTATTTATGCGCCTATCTAATTCCCCATCTATTTTTCCGTCGCTAGTGAATAGACTACCTAGAAATACGTACTTGTCAACTTGTTCTAATCTCACATCATTTAGGACAATGTTGCATATTGTTTTCTCACTTTTTCCCTCAAAAACTATGACTTTCGTTTTATTCACGTTAATTTTGAGGTCCATGTTCTTCATGCTTGTGTTAAGTTTATTCAACATTCTTTGCAAGTCTTCGACTGATTCTGCCATAACAATCTTGTCATCTGCGAAAGCCAACCCACGTACCTTGACGGTTTCGAGATCTATACCTTTTTCATATTTATTTATATATTTTATGGAAATTTATTCTTTTTTAATATTCACCTCTTCAATTGAAAATTTAACCGTTTTGTTGAAAATTCGTTTCTCATCGGGGAAAATTGCATTTGTTTATGTGAAAATGGAAAAATTATTTCTTAAAGAATCCGTGTATTTCGTTTCGAAAATTCAGCTTTTTGGGTAGAATAATTAATCTTGTTCGTTAAAAATTATCTTTTTGGTTCAGGATTCAACTACTTTCTTAGAAATTTAGTCTTTCTCGGTTGAAAATTAATTTTTTTTACATCAAAATTTAATTATTTGGTTGAAAATTCTTTATCTTTGATTAAATCATTAAATTTTAACTTGCTTGCTGGAAATTAATCATTTTCGCTTTAAAATTCAACTTTTTGTTCAAACATTCGACTTTTTAGTGGAAAAATTCTTTTGTGAAAAATTAGTTTCTTTTGTGTAGAAAAATAATATTCTTTGTTAAAAATTCGTCTCAATCAAGCGTGGCAAATAGCAAGAAGGCCGCCATTTCCGCGCGTTAGTTGCATCAGGTTGCGTCATGCATTCAAATCCAACAGAAATGATTCATGGGCGATCTGGATTTACGAACAAGGCCACTGCGACCCATAGTCGGAAGCGTTCTTAATTTCAAGTTCCAGTGTATCTTGGTGAAACATCTTTTTCATTGTATGAACCTGTTGAAAAAATCCATTTTCCGTTGAAACTTTTTTTTTCGTTGAAAATCCATTTATTTTGTGAAAAGCTTAATTATTTTGTTGGAAAGTCATCTTTTTTGATAGAAAGTTCAACTGTTTTGTTGAAAATTTAGAATTACTATATTGAAGTTTTTATAATTCCACAAGGTAAATGTAACCATTTTTTAGTAAATCTAAAAATACAATTGCAATAGTTTCCATGAAAGAATGCAAAATTGAAACGATCAATTTTCCTAGTGTAATTTTCATATGTTTATGCAATTGGAAGTTCCTTGAATT
This sequence comes from Andricus quercusramuli, assembly GCA_932178445.1. Taxonomy (NCBI): domain Eukaryota; kingdom Metazoa; phylum Arthropoda; class Insecta; order Hymenoptera; family Cynipidae; genus Andricus; species Andricus quercusramuli. Next base: position 81,652 of record CAKNXH010001595.1, read on the forward strand.
CCGATCATCATGATCTTGTGTAGGTACATATTTTGCTCATTATGGCAAACTTAAAAATTCAGAGGAATTCATGACATGATTATTGAGCAATTCAATAAACATCATGAGCATTCAGCTCGAGGTAAAAATGATATTTTTTGCTTTAGAGGTATTTAATGCTATACATTCTATTCATAGCAAGCAGTCTTTTTCACTTTTGAATTCTCATTATTTTTATTTTATATGCGCATTTTAGAGCAAATAACACATTTACATTGTAATGGATATTAAAACCAGTACAGAGTCGTTATATTACATAACAAAATCCTTTATTATTAGTTGAATTTTCAACCTAGAAAGATTACTTCTCACCGAAGAAGATTAATCTTTTTTCAAGAGCTGAATTTTCAACCAGTAGAATTCAAAGAAAATATACGAATTCTGAACAAAATAGATGAATCATTAACTAAATAGATGAATTTTCAACTGAAGAAAATAAGATTTAAACCGAAAATGGAATACTTAAATTTTAATTTTAAAAAATAACTTCTCCATGCAAGTAAACAGGAATTTTTCACCAGTATAATTCAAAGGAAAAATACGAAATTTTAACAAAATAGTTGAATCCTCAAATAAATAGATGATTTTTCAACAAAGAAGATTAATTTTCTACTCAAAAAGACGATTAAAAAAAAAGACACTTGCAACCAGATAGTTGAATTTTCAACACATAAAGAATAATTTTTTAACCATAAATATTTAAATTTTTAGAGAAAAAATTAATTTTCAACCAAACGGAAATGAATTAGAAAAAAAAATTAACCAAACATGTGAATCTGAAGAAAGAATGCATGTCTAACAGATTAGGTCAACTTTCAACCGTGAAGTTTAATTTTTAATATCAATATAATGAAATTTCAACGAGATAGTTACGTTTTCAACCAAAAATATGCATTTTTCACTGACAGATGAGTTTCCTACCCAAAAAAGACTAATTTTCAGCAAAAGAGTAAAATTTCTAAACTAAAATATCAAATGTTTCAAAAAACAGTTGACATTGAAAGCAAAAAATATTAATTTTAAATATGAAATGTGACTTCGAAGCTAGAAAGATGAATTTTCAACCAAGTGGACAACTTTCGTACAAGCACGTGAATTTTGAATAAAAGAAGATGAATTCTTATCCAAATAGTTAAATTTTTAATCAAAAAAATTAATTTCCTACCAAACAGATTATTTGTATACCAAAAGAGACGACTTTACAACAACCAAATGCATGCATTTTTAACAAAATATTTGAATTTTGAAACCAACAAATGAGTTATAAAAAAACAGTTACATTTTTCACCCTAAAAATATGATTTTTCAACAAGAAATTTAATTTTCTACAAAATTAGTTTATTTCTCCAATGACTGGCTTGATTCAAAACCAAGTAGATGCATTTTCTATCAAAATAGTTAAATTTTCAATTGAAAAATAATTTTTCAACAAAACATATGAATTTTCAACAAAAAATATGAATTTTTAACAAAGAAGATGATTTTGAACCAAATAATTTAATTTCCTTCCAAGTAAGAGTATTTTTAGCTTAAGAGACAAATTTTTTGGGGAAAATTTGAGTTTTCAACCAAAAAGTTAACTTACAACTGAATAGTTGATTTTTTTTTGAAAACAAAAAAAGTTGAACCAAAAAAGACGAATTATCAACAGAATTGTTGAATCCTTTTCAACTACACAACATCATTTCTAGCCAAAAACAATACATTTTTAACCAAGAAAATTAATTTTTTCCCAAAAATAACGAATTCTCAACTAGAAATATCAACTTTCTACCGAAATGGAATAGTTAAATTTTTAGTTAAAGAAATTAATTTTCATTAAAAAAAGGCATTATCAAAAAAAATAGTTCAATTTTCAATGAAAAAAGTGATTTTCTAACCAAGAATAATAATTTTCTACCAAAATAGACGAAGGTTTCACAAAAAATATGAATTTTTAACAAAAAAGTTGATTTTGAGCCAAATAGTTGAATTTTAAAGCTAAGAAAAATTCTACAAATCATTCGAAGTTTCAACAAAAATGATTATTTATAAACAAATAATTGATTTACAATTTGAATCAAAAACCTTTCAATTCAACGAAAGAAGATGAATTTTCAGCCACGAAAGTTGATTTTCTACCAAAAAAGAGGAATTTTCAACAAAATGCATACATTTTTAACTAAAATGATGAAATGTTGAGGAAGAAAATGTTTTAACAAAGCAGTTCTACTTTCAACCAATTGGTTGAATTTCTAATTAAACAAGAAGCAAAGTTTCAACAAAATATGTCAACTGTCAACGAAAAAGATGAATTTTCAACTAAAATGATGAATTTATATGAAAAAAATTAATTTTTAATAAGAGTTTAAGATTCAACCAAATAGTTAAATGATCAACTTTACAGATGATTTTTTAAGCTCAGAAGATCAATTTTCTCCAAGAAAAGGCAAATTTCCAACCAAAAATAAAATAGTTAAATTTTCAGTTTTCAAAATTAATTTTCAACGGAATATTTAAAATTTCAATTAATGAGATATATCGACCACAAGAAAAATACACTGTTAACAAGTCACTTCAACTTTCGAACCATAAGCTGAATTTTCAACGAGAAAAAAATATGTTTTTTTTAAACAAAATAGTTGCATTTTTAACAAAATAGTGAAATTTGTGTCCAAATAGTAAAGTTTTCAACAAAACGATATGATTTTGAAACCAGACATACAATAGTAGACGTTTCAACGAAAAATATTGAATTTTAACCAAAAATAGTTGGATTTTCTGAAATTTTAGCGAAAACGAGAAAAGGAGGAAATAGAGGAAGTATCTTGAAAACAGGGGAAAAAAGAACTTTTTAAAATAGAAGAAAATATGAGAATAAGGGAAAGAGAGTGAAATATGAAATTGATATATTGATAATTCCTTGGAATTAAAAGGAAAACTAAACAGTGAAATATTTAATCGCGAATAATCTTATTAATTTTGTATTACAAGTTTTTTATTCCTCCGATATAAGAAAAAAAATGACTTCTATTTGAACAATTTGAATTCTTTTCTGATGTTAAATATAAAAATTTTCAATTTCAACCAGCGAGAAGGACACAAAATAACATTTTCCAGAAATTATATCATTAATTCAGAAAAAATAGCAATAACGGAATAGGAGAGAAATTTTGAAGATGATCCTAAAAAATTAATATAATAATATTATGGAAAATATTGGGCGTTTTTGATTGTTTTTAAACCATTTTTTAATTAAGGAATTTATAAATATCCTTTTGATAAAAATAAAGAATATTTGCAACTTTTCTGTGATTCATCGTGGAATGAATTTACTTTCTTAAATTTTTTATACTAGCTACAAAAATTTTCTCTCCTGGCAATATTACCATTAGAAAAATGTTTGCTTGAAGCAAACAAATATTTTTTTACCCCATGTCAAAAATAGAATTTGTATAATTCCAATAATATTTATTTAAGTTAACACAGAAAAACAGAAGATAAACTTTACACCGATTTCCGATGAAAGATTATTTGCAACAAAAATTAACTTCACAGGATAAACTTAACACAAATATCGGTTAAACTTTCTTTTGTTCTTCCATGAAAAACACATGTATTTTGAAAGACGCGAAGTTGGCTAAACAAAACTTTATCGCTATACAAAATTTCCTACAATAAATTGTATTCTTAGTTATTTGTTCAAATCAATCAAATATTTGTTTGACACTATATATCAAAGAAAGAATTTGTTTGATTCAAACAAACATTTTGACAAGGGTCGTTTGCACCTAGCATTGAAAGTTGGAAATTTGTTTACTAAAGCTTATGCAAGATTTATAAAATTTCAGCAACCGACTGTTTCTATACTTTTCACAAGACAAATTTTGGCCATGTCTATACTCCTTTTACTTTTGATTTAAAAGTCTGATTGTGAGTGACTGAAATAGAAACCTAGAAGGAGATTTGGTTGACAAAATGGTTAGGGTACAAAAAGTTATTGACGATAAATCACGTGTATGGCATTCCTAAGATAGCGTTACCCACTGAAAGTCATTACGTCGCTGCAAGTAATTCCCAACTAAATAAGTAAAGCAATAAATACATAATGCATCCGGCAACTTTTCCCACAAGCAACCCGGGCAACGTTGAAGAGCCAGTTCTATGAAATCATGCATCTCCCAGTCTTGCGTATGATGTTCCTATTGAGTATTGATATCCCTGATTTATTTAATTTATCCTCAATAGATTTTTATGATGGATTCTATGTCTATAGAATTTTTTTTTCTGCCAATGATGTAGCTCAGGGTGGCCACTGACTGAAAAATCCGGTAAGCAGGCTGAAATGTCTACTGGGAAAAAGCTAGGAAATAGCAGAGGTTTTTTTTCAATACCTGGAACTTTTCAGAATTATTTTTACTTTGGGAATAAATACCGTCTCGCTCTTCGACGAAAATGTGTTTAGAATTGTACTCGGTGTTGCCAATCATGCCTGTTCAAAATTTGCAGATCATTTTATATTTAGGATTTTATAGTTAATGTTTCATAAAAAACTGAATGATCCTTTTATACCTGTCGCGGTGTGCCTCAACTGACTTCAACCCAAAAGGGCTTGCGTATGCCGGTTTTTTTCTGAATATACTTCTGGGATGCCCCACGATCATTTTGAGTCTAGAAAGAAAAGAATCGCTTGGGCCAGTTTTTGAGAAAACTCTTGTTTTTTTTGAAGAGGTTAGTCAACATGTTTGAATGAAGATAAGTTAAGCGTAACATTTTATTGACTCAAGCCATTCAGTTTGGCATACAAAAAAGGGCTTGAGGTGCTGAACATCTCACGAGAACTGAAACCTTCCAATATTTTTGAAAAATTGTGAAAAAAGTGGGAAAAATCAGTTTTTTGCGAATTGCCTTATTCCAATTCATCCTATGTCCCGAACACCTCAACAAGAATTAAAGTGCTCGGAATTTTTTTCGAAATGAAAGAATACGCGAAGGTTCTATTTCTAAAATTTTGGGAGTTATGGTCCTAAAAAGTTTATTTTAAGCGGATAATTTGAATGGAAAAAAAAATATATATATATATAGTTTCGGGGAAATAAATTATTTCCTGTGAATATCTGATGAAAATGGCCGAATAATTAATGACACCCATAGCACGCAATGTTGCAGAAATATTGCTAGAATATTCAATTGAAACATAGGTAACATTCTAGATGAATATTGCAGCAAGGTTCACAAAACATTGAAATGTCCGTCCCAGGCAATATTGATCAGGAATATTTTTGAAACATTTCAAAAGAATATTGAAATTGCGCTTGCTTTATGTATGTCAAAAGTGTCCACGAAATCCATGAAATGTTTTCAGAACATATTCTTGAAAGTTTCTTTCAAAATTTATTTTCAGGTCACATATATTATTTTCAATTACTTCTATACCTATAATTGACTTATAAGACCTTATATTAAATTTAGCAACTGAAATTCACGAATTTATTTTTATTTGTAATTCTATTTACATATACATTTGAAATAACATTTATTTTTGATGCTGTAGAAACCATTCTTCTGAAGTTCTGTACTTCCAAGGGAGGTAATTTTTTTTAGAAATATTGTGTCCAGCGGCTATTGTGAGGCAGGATTACATGAGCCGTATATTTTAAATTTTGGCACTCTTTCTCTTGAACGCTATGAAATAATTACAAATATCATTAAGGATACATTTTATGAGACAGCTTAAATAGGTCTAAATGGAAATGGTGTGTTGTCGCATAGCCTATAAAATAATCAATACAAAAATATTACTATGAATACAAAACTAGGAACAATCTAACTTTCTTGCCTACATGCAAATTATGATTCTGCTCGGGGCAATATCGTCGCTTCTGGAAACATTCTTTACTGTCTTCAGAGAGTTGTGTAATGCATCGAAATTTGTTGTAGAAAATAGTTACTGGATTTTGAACAGATTATAAACTGATTCAAACTCGTATCACGTTTTCACTGTTAAGTACATATTCCTACGCACTGTTTGTCTATTGAATATTTTCTTAGTTTCGAAGATCATCTTTAGTGACATATATTCCTGTTCATTATGAATTTGATGGGTTATTGTCGGTTGTCAAAAAGTCAATGTCAAAAATTGTGACTTTCAATTGAAACACGTAAAACGATATTCATATGTTCCTTTCCATATTAACAATTTCGAGCATTCATACTAATGTTGAGTTACCAAGTTTGTCATCTCAATTATTGACAGCCGATAAAAAATTCGCAGGAACACGGACTTGCAAATGAAAAAATTATACGAAAGTGATGTGATAATGATATGATAATGAAGAAGATATTCACCTACAAATTTTCTTCTTACCAAGAGAACTCATTTCCCGAGCAATTCGGGAGGAAGTTGCCATCAGAAAGGGTAAGAGGGACATGATATTTAGCAAATGTAAAAAAAATTAATGCTCTAGCTCTAATCGCATCGAAATGATGGCCTTCTGAATATGATCCTTTTGTGATGAAATTATGTTAATCATGATTTTTTTAACAAATTAAATACAAAATCAAAATTTTATCAATTTTTGAAATAAAATATCTTCTTTTCAAAAATAAATAGGTTTGTGAGTATTGAACATGATAGAGTATGTTCACTCAGATTTTAAAGTCATCTGGCCAAAATATAAAGTCTCTAAGAATCATACAGACTACACAATCAGGCTACAACGTGCATTATGTGAATATAATAGCCACTCATTTTAAGCTTACAATAATATTTTTATAATATCGTTAATCAAACTTTCAGTTCATAATTAAATTAATTAGGTCTTCATATAATTCAGACAAAAGATACACAATATGATGAAAGCATTTTTTTCTGTCTCATCTTCCAGAAAAAAAAATTGAAAAAAATTTCAAAAAAATTTCAAAAAAATTTCAAAAAAATTTCAAA
>CAKNXH010001596.1:0-54654 GCA_932178445.1 Andricus quercusramuli
AGTAATTTATTAGGTAATTTGAAAGTTTCAATTTTATTAGTTTCTTAATTCGAATAAGGTTTCCTATGTTTTTTTTTTGTTATTAAAAGGTATTATTTATAGATTTAATTTTCAAATTTAAGATATAAAACAACTTCAAATGATAAAAAGCCAATGTTAATGGCTTCAAGAATAAACAATGCTAAATAAAAACATTCATCTTTTATAAATTAATTCAGATAGAAAACATTCGAGATTGGAGAAGAATGAAGTTAAAATTGAACAATTGAACATAAAATTGAAATTTTATATTGTGGTAATAAAAAGTTCAATATATATTAATTTGAATTTCGAAGCATTTTTGAATAATTTAAAGTATATAGAAATTCCCGGGATTAAAAAAAATCAAAATTATATGTATCGTGTTTAGAGGAAATTTATTAATTTTATTGGAATTAGTAAAATAGTAGTTAATTTTCAATGATATTCATTATCCTTGTGAATATTTTGAATCAGAGTTTGATTAGTTTCATTTTATGCATTTATTCTTCATTAATGATATTTTTTTCTTTCTCTAAAAGTCTCTGCATTTTTATGGAATGAATTTGTCGGCGTAAGGTATAGAGTTTTTTGTTAATTTCCGTCGAAAAAATATGAAATTTGAGAATAAAAATTCGGTAGCAACCCTCGTATAAGAAATGGAATCTAAAGGTTCTATTGAAAATTTCATAAAATAATGAAAATATAACAAATATGAAAGTGGTACTCCTATAAATTAGGTTTGAAATTCACATAATACATTTTTTTATAAATTTAAGATACCTCCATTGAATGCAAAATATAATATGGATCTTTTTATAATATCATATATTGTTTAATTGTTGTATGGCTTATAACGTAAAAAATAAAAAATGTAATGGATTTAACAATTAATTTTATTTGTGCAAATGTAATTTGCAACTTCATAGGATTTTATGCTAGAAATAAGAAAATTCAAGTTGTTACATATTTTTATACATATATCGTTTGATATAATTTTGATTTGACTTATATGCATAAAGTTTATTATTTAAAAAATTTCATATCACTATTTTGGTACTATTTTTCAAAATTTATTCCACTATTGGCACTATTTTTTGTCTGAACTAAAGACACTTGTATTGTCTAATTTTTAATTTTGGAATATAATAATGATTTCCAACTTATTTTATTTTCAGCAAACGCCCATTTGACAAAAACGATCGAACTCTCGAGAATTCATTTATTTAATATCATAACACAATATCGGGCAATGTTTAGTGATCAGGATCACATAACTCTTGGCAGAGATATTTCCATAAATGAATCCGCAATTTTCTATCACTGGCTCGAAGAAAAAGTAGGTACAACTACTCGAAATTAATTTTTTCATAAAAACTCAATAATTTCTGAGAAAATTTGTAGATCTCGCAATTTCTCGCAACACTTGAACAAGATTTGCCGGGTGTTACTTCTGTGGATTCGATTTTGGGCCAGTGCACCTATTTTGCGCTTTCCTTTGGAAGAGTGGGTGCCGATTTTACTGGGAGGATGTCGGAGATATTCGTTAAAATAATCGGAGAAAAGATGGAGGCAAATATTCGAAAAACGACAAGGAGGTTTGAAAAAGACATGGAGACTTTCACGCTGATTAATAAATTACAAAGAGCTGACGTTAAAATGGAAAATATTCTGCAGTCCGTAAGTTTCAGAAATTAATTCAAACCTTTTTTTTGGTCATTTAGATTTGTTAAATTGATACCTTCGAAGCTAGATAATTTAACATTTTAAATATTCAAAAGAGAATTTCCCAATTTCAAATCTAAAATATCATTACATTTTAAACGATTTCAGTTTAAATCATTCAAATTTGTTTTATTACAAACCCTTTTAGTTCGAAATTAATCAATTTTGAATGCTTTTAATTTACAACGTATTCAATTTCAAATACATACTTTTAATTTGAGATTGTCCTATTTTTAATATTTTAATCTAAATTATACAATTTTGTACAAGCTAAATTGAAAATCGTTGAAAAGGGTTTTGTTCTAGAGGCTTTAAATAAACAATTATTTAATTTAGACAGCTTCTGTTTCAAAATTGTTCAATTTTATACACCATTAATTTCAAATTATTCAAACTTAAAATTGATAATTCTTATGACTTTAAATTTGAAATTAAATGATGTTTAAAGAGTGAAATTGGAAATCAAACCATTTTTTTAAATATAGGTATTTGAATCGAAAATTATTACGCTTTAAATTGAAAACTGTTAAATTTCGAAGACGTACAATGTAAAATCATTAAATTCTGAGTGCTTGAAATTAAAAATCGCACATTTTAAATTCCTTTCAATTTGAAATTATCCTATTTTCAAAATTTACATATGAAATTATTTAATTTTGTACGATTTTCATCGAAACTCGTCCTTTTTGAATTCCATTTATTTTGAAATGAATCTGTTTTAAAAATTGTAATTTAAAATTATTCAGTTTTGAAATTTTTAAATTCGGACTTATTCAATTTTGAATACTTTGTATCAGAAATGATAGAATTTCCGTTCCTTCCAATTTGAAATTATCTTTTATTTTGAAAATTTACCTGGTGTCTACTCAAATCCTGGAAAAACATTCCCTGACATATCCCGTTTTTTTCTATGTATAATCTTTCATATTACGGAGCCATTCTAATATTTCGCATTTTTGAAAGAGTCGACTCGGAATATGTATACAGTTTCACGAGTTTATTATAAATAATATTTTTTTCAGTTTCTAGGGATTCAGTTAGTATGTTAATTTAGAAAGGTTTGACAAATTGTATTACAAGATATTCTTAAATATATTAGCACCATCCATTAATTAAATAATACTGAAAACATAATTAACAATTTCTTGAATTTGTTTTTAAAGTTCATGAATATTGGAATAATAATTAAAAGATATTTAGGTAAAATGTATGTCTTATATTAAATTTAATTTAAGACGCTTCAGTTTCCTGACATTCCAAGTAAAAATATTGCATTTTCAACAAGATAGGTGAATTTTTAACCAAATCGTTGAATGTTCAGTCAAAAAGATTCATTTTCTACCAAAAAAATGATTTTTCAAAAAAATACATTAATTTTGAACCAAATAGTTGAGTTTTCAACTCAAATTATTTTTAATCAAGTTGATAAATTTTTTACTTGAATGATGAATTTTTAAATAAAATTATTAATCTTTAACTAGAATACTTGAAGTTTAAAGCAAAAGCATGATTTTTCGACTAAAATGATGAATCTTTTACTGAAAAAATCGAATTTTTAACCAAAAATATGAATTTTCAACCAAGAAGATTAATTTCTACCAAAAAGAAGAATTTTCAACAAAGTACATGAGTTCCCAATTATAAAAAAAATTATTCAATTAAAAATTGAATAAATTTTCAGTTGAAAAAAATAGTGTTCAACAAAAGAGATGAATTTTCAAGCATGATAATGGAATATTTCATTGGAATAGTAACATTTCCACTTGAAAAAATAATTGCCAAAAAATCTAATTTTCAAAAAAATAGTTACATTTTCAAACAAAGTTATGACTTTTCATCTAGTATGATGAATCCTCAACTGGAATAGTTGAATTTTTAACTAAAAATATACATTTTCAACCAAAATGTTGAATTTTTAACTATAATAATTAAATTTTCAATAAAGAAGATTAATTTCTACCAAAAAAGACGAATGTTCAACTAAAAAAGATAATTCTTCTACCACAAATTAAATAGTTAAATTTGTAGTTAAAAAAATTAATGTTCAACCAAATATATAAATTTTTATCTAAAATTATGAAATATCCAAATGGACTAATGACCAAAAAAAAATCAACAAATTAGTTTAAGTTTCAACTGGAAGTTAAAATTTCTGTAAAAAAAAAATAATTTTCAGCCAAGGAAAACCTATATTTCAACCAAATTGAGTCAACATGAGTTGAATTTTCAACTAAGAAACATTTTCAGTCAAGGGGAAGAAAAAATGGCAAAGAAAATGTTGAATTTTCCAGCAAAAAGATGAATTTTCAAAAGAGATGAACGAATGTTCTACAAAATACATGAATTTTCAACTAAAAACTACCAATTTTCAACCAAAATAGAATAGTTAAATTTCCAGTTACAAAAATTAATTTCAAACCAAGAATTTTGTTCATCCTGCTTTATATTGATATTATTCAATTTTGAACGCTTTTAATTACAAATTATGTAATTTTAGTTCCTTTTAACTTGAAATGTTACAATTTTCAAAACATTAATTTCAGATTATTCATTTTTTAACGTTTTGAATTCAGAATTATTCAATTTTGAGAGCTTTCGATTCTACATTGTTGAATTTCAAATTATTCAAATGAGTTCAATTAAAAGCAGTAATTGAATGGAGACCCTAAAAAACTGAATGAGTTTAGATTGAAAATTTATAATATCGCCGAAATCAGAAAGTTTCTTTTTAATGAAATATTTGACATTTTTATTTGTTCATATTTTTACTCAAAATGAGTATAAAAAATATACATTACAGATTTTTTTATCAAATGCTTAATACCTAAATTACAAAAATATAAGGGTAGACAATTTTCTTTAGAAGGTAACATAGTAAAGTTTACCGTACGTCATGTACATGTTATCTTGTTTCTTAATACGTAACTTGCAGTGGCCATGTTTTAATCGCAACTTCCTCAGTTTATAAATGCTCCACAATGTGTGCAGAACAAATATGGCAAAGCTGCAGCCCAGGAAGATCTAAAAAGAAAATCGATATTCATTATAAAAAAGATTTAAAATCACAGGGTGGCAGCTGCACCGGGAAAAACCGGGAAATGGCAGTGAATTTTTTTTTTTTTGACATCACAAATTTCATATCAGATGATATAGCATAATTTAAAATAAGTTCGTTATTCTAAAATATTTTATCTAACAAAATTTCCGTTTTGGTATTCATGTTTAGGCATTTTCAATTTAAAGAATTTCAAAATGCAGTTTTGGAGACTTAAACAATTAAATATTAAAAGCTTTTAAATTTGAAACTTTTTGGTAAAAAGCGTTTTTAGTTGATCAACTGTAAATATCATTACCTAATGATTTTTGCAATTGAACCATAGTTCCAGTATTAAAAATTGAACCATAATTGATTTTACAAGACGATTTTGAATCTGTATTAAACAATTTACAGATTTTATCGTTAAAAATTAAAGTATAACTGTACTTAAAAAATGTAAACGAGTTTAGATGGATAAACAAAATTGAACAATTTTTAATTTGAATCGACTTAAAATTAAAATAATTTAGCTTCTAATTTAAAAATTGTTAAGTTTAGAAAATGTTAAATCCTTCAATTTTTAATCTTTTTATCTTTAAATTGCTAAAATTGTGTAATTTTGAACATTTACAAATTTATTAATTCATTATACAATTTAGAGCATTGAAAAATGATACCGTGGATTTATATTTTCTAACCAGAAATCTTTGAACTGTTCAATTTATAAAAGTTTAAAATTTGGAATTTTGCAGTTTAACGGCATTTAATTTAAAGTTGTTCAGTTGAAAAGGGTAAAAAGTTTTTATTTTATACATGAAAATTATTAAGCGTCGGAATTAAGTTATTTTTCTGAATTAAAAATGTTTTAAAATTTTTAAATTATTAAAATTCAAAAGAGTTCCACTTTGAGTGTTTTAATTTGTAGTTCAGTTTTTTTCCTGAATTAAAACGGCCACCCTGAATCACTTCAGCGATATAAGTATTATAATTATAAATATATATGAAATATATTATTCAAATATTAAAATAATATACCTTTAAATAGATTAGATAAGGTTCATCTTGAGGATTATGAATCATCATAAAGATAAATGGAAACAAATGGAAGATCGCATCCACAAGAGTATAGATGAACTCCTAAAAAATGAAAGAGAATAAAAAAATTAGTTTCACTTTAGGCCATATATTACTTTTCCAATTCCTTATTTAACGAAATTTTGCGCAATAACTCACGACCTATATTTGTATGATAAAAAAAAATTGTTTCCAAAAATATACACTTTTTGTTGTAAATCTAATTATGAGAATTTACAAACGTTCCTGTGTTATTTGGAAAAATGTTAAACCAGAATTCTGTAAGGGGCTGTCCATAAAGCCTAAACCAATGCAAACTGAATGAATAGAACCCAAAAAGAAAATCCGACTTCTTTTGGTTATAAGTTTTTTTTTTTTCTGAAAAGTCTACTATTATATTTTTGATTCGGAAATCATCTGGGTTGGTTAACAATTCTACTATTTGGTTGAAAATTTAATTATTTTATTGAAAACGCAATTATTGTGTTAAATTCATATTTTTTTGTTAAAAATTCAACTACTTGGTTGAAAGTTGAACTGCTTTGTTGAATATTCATTTTTGTTTTGTTTGAAGATTTATGTCTTCGGCTGAAAATGTACATAGATATTCCATTTTTGGTTGAAAAATGATCTTTTTTCAATTAAAAATTCAACTATTTGGTTGGAAAATGAGTTAAAAATTCGGTTCTTTTGTTGCTAAAAATTGAATTTTTTAAATGAAAATTTAACTATTCCATTTTTGATTCACAACTTATCTTTTTTCGTTGAAAATTCTTACTTTCAGGTATAAAAGTCAACTGTTTTTAAAAATATTTGACTCTTTAGCTTCAAAACTTCAGTCTGTTTTTTTAAAACTCGTCTTTTTCGGTAGAAAATTTCTTGCTTGATAATTTTTCAAACTTTCTTCTAGAAAAAACTCGACTTCTTTGCTTAAAGATTCAACTCTTTGTTTAAAAATTTGACTCATTAGCTTGAAACCATAACTTCTTTTTGAAAATTCGGCTTTTTCGGTAGAAAATTAATATTCTTGGTTGAAAATTCATCTTTGTAGGTTAAAAAATCTTCTATTTGTTTAAAAATTCAAATATTTTGTTTAAGTCATATTTTTTGGTCATAAAATCAAATTTTTTCTAATTCGTCATTTTGGATTGAAACATTCACCCTTTATGGTAGAAGTGATCTTTCTCGGTTAAAAGTTCTTTTTTTTTTCTTTTTTGATTTAAAATTGAAATCTTGTTTGGTTGAAATATCAACTATTACATTTCTCGTTCAGAATTTATCATTCTTTGGTAGGAAATGAATTTTGTTGGTTGAAAATTGAAATATTACGTTGAAGATTGTTTTTTGTTGTTAGGAATGAAATTTTCAAACTGAAAATTTAACCATTAAATTTTTAGTTGAAAGTTAATCTTTTTTAGTGCTAAAAATTCAACTATTTTTGTAAAATCTTCTTTCTCATTCGAAAATTTATATGTTTAGTTGAATATTTGTCCTTTTAGATTGAAAATTCAGTTTTGATGATAGAAAAATCATTTTTATTAGTTTAAAATTAACTATTTTATTAAAAATTCAACTGTGTTTTAAAAAATCCGTCTTTTTGGTTTAAATATTTTACTATTCGGCTAAAAGTTAAATTGTTTTGTTGAAAATTCGTCTCCTTCACTTGAAATTCCAACAATTTGGTTGAATTTTTTTCTCTTTTGACTAAATAATGTTTCTTGATAGCAAATTTAACTTTTTTCTTAACATTTCGTCTTTTATCATTTAAAATGGAAATATTTTTTGGTTGAATAATGATAAAATTGGAAACGTAGTTATGGACGACCCCCAAAAACCCTAGCCGTAATATAGTTGGGAAAAAAATGATATTAATACTTACAAAGTATAACATTCGGTGTTTCATCCAGAGAGGTTTTTCGTTATCGATAAATAAATGTGGAATCATGCGAATAACTCTAACGATAATTGTAAAAACATTCCAGATGCGCAATAACTCTTTCAGCATCGATTTATCATCATCTTTCATATTTTCTATGAGAAAAAGTAGACCTACAATTGACATCAACTGAAATAAAAAATTAGATCATTTTGTATTTCAATTAGAACAAAAAAAGCAAAAGTATTTTCAAATTTTCATTAAATTTACTATTTGTGCAATGTGAATGAGTCCTAGGACAGACAATAAGTGACCAATGTTACACTTCAATTTCCAAGGCTCTGCATCAAAATTTATGTCCGTCTGTGTGCCGGTGTCCATTCTTTCGGTTTCTTCCATGTCCATTTTTTCTTTTTCGTCTGTGTCCATTTTTACTTTTTCTTCCGTGTCCATTTTTTAGTCTTAACTGAAAATTATTCTAAAATGAAATAATATTGAGGTTCATTACCATATTTCAAAATTTTATTGGCATAAATCGTTAATTATTAGCAAATTACAAATACAAGTTTTCATGAAGCTTGTAACTAGTTTTTATTGTTTTAACATTTTGCATTCTCTGATAAGACAAAAAAATATTTCTGCATACTATTAATTTTTATTTCGTGTTAAGCATGAAACTATGTGTTTATATAATTTCCAAGTGTTTAAACAATTCCTATTGTGTTTGTTTAAATATATTGTTTATCGGAAGATATTTCTTAAAAAAATGTATCAGTCTATAATTCTGGGAAATAATAAAAAACATAAGAAACCATTGTGGTCTGATACAATTTTTATTTTGAAAAATTATTTGTTAATGTTTAATTTTTTTTAAGAGGCTTCAGAACCCTAATTCTGATTTTTTCTTATTATTTATTAATATTCATATAGTTAAACAATTAATTTACTTATATCAATATATTTATAAATAAAAAAACACATTAAAAACTTTTCTGCTAAAATATTAAAATTGTGTATTGTGATCTATCTAAATTTGAATTTACTGCCAATTTATCAAAAAAAGGGGTTATATTAAAGGAGCCTACCTAGGAGTTAGCGCTAGCTATTCTAGTCAATATTCCGCAAAAATTCAAATTGAACAAATGAAATTTTGTTTACCCAAACTTCTAATAAAATTTTTATAGGTAATTAATAAAAAAATAAATAAAGTGTAAGTCATTCATTTTGAAAAGAAAATTTTTTAATATTTTACTTTGAGTCAGTTTTGTCTTGGTTCTGAATTTCATAACATTATTGTCTGCTGAAAGAACGTTACAAAGCACGTGATTTCACCATTTTTTTTTTTCATACCAAATAGTTGAATTTTCTACTAATAATGATACATTTTTAAACAAAAATGAAATAGTAAAATTTCAAAAAAAAAAAAAAAAAAAAAAAATTTGCAAATAAAAGAGTTAAATTTTCAACTAAAAAGATGAATTTTCAAACAAACAAAAACGAATAAAAAAATAGTTAAATAAAACCAAAGAAATTAATTTTCAACAAAAAAGGTGAATTCTTAGCTAAAAAGATTAATTTTTAAACATCAAAGAATAGAAATTGAAACTAAATTACCTGAATTTTCAAGCGAAAATTAGACTATTTAAATTTATCACTAAAAAATTAATTTTCAAGAAGAAAAATAAAACGAATTTTCAATCATAATGATAAATTTTCAACTAAGAAGAATAATTGTCAAACATATTGTTGAATTTAACGTAAAAAAGATAAATTTGGAACCAAAAATGAAATAGTAAAATCTTCAAATAAAAAAAAAGATTTTTCAAAAAACAAAAAGTTGAATTTCAACTAAAAAAAATGAGTTGTTTACTAAAAAGGATAAATTTCATCCAGAAATGGAAGAGTCAAATTTCCAACCAAAAAACGAATTTTTCAAAAGAAAAAGTTGAATTTTCAGCCATATAGGAAAGATAAATTTTTAAGCAACAATGGATTAGTTAAATTTTCAGTTAAAAACTTAATTTTGAACCAAAACAAAAAAACGAATTTTAAGAAAATAGTTCAGCTACAGAAATGAATTTTTAAGTAAAAAAGATCAGTTTTCAACAAAAAGTGGAGTAGTTAAATCTTCAGTTAAAAAAAATAATTTTCAATTAAGAAGAATAGTTTTCTACCAAAAAAGACGACTTTTTAACAAAAAACAAGAACGTTCACCTAAAAATGATAAATTTTAAAGCAACAAAAAAATAAAAAAAAAATAGTTAACTTATAACAAAAGAAATTACTTTTTTCAACAAAACCCAAAATTTTTAACCAAGAATATCGCCTAAATTTCCAACCAAATAGTTGATTATGCATCTACAAAAGATACATTTTCAAGCAAAAATGTATATTAAAATTTTCAACTAAAAAAATTAATTCTCAAGAAGAAAAAAAAATTTTCAACAATAAAGATGAATTTGCAAATAAGAAGAATAATTGTCTACAGAAAAGTTGAATTTTCAACAAAATACATGAATTTTCAACTATAAAAGATGAATTTTCAATCAAAAAT
The DNA here is from genome assembly GCA_932178445.1 of Andricus quercusramuli. NCBI lineage: Eukaryota > Metazoa > Arthropoda > Insecta > Hymenoptera > Cynipidae > Andricus > Andricus quercusramuli. The sequence goes on from CAKNXH010001596.1 coordinate 10,285, forward strand.
GGAATACTGACATTTTAAGTTGAAAAAATTGATTTTAATGAGACAAAAAATGCATTTTTAACCAAATAGTTGAATTTTCAATTTAAAAAATTAATTTTCAAGCAAAAGAAAAATGAATTTAAAAAATAGTTCATGTAAAAGCAAAGAAATTCATTTTCAACCGAAAAGATGAATTTTGAACCAGGAAGATTAATTAAGATAAAAAAAAAAAATTACTTGCATTCTTAACCGATTTTTCAACTAAAAAAGATTAATTTTCAAGCAAAAATGGAATATTAGATTTTTTATTTAGAAAGTTATTTTTTAAAAAGAAAAAAAAAACGAATTTCCAACCAAGAATAATTTTCAACAAAAAAAGTCTAATTTTGAACAAAATTAATGAATTTTCAAACAAATAGTTGAATTTTCAACTATGATACATTTTTAATAACAAATGGAATACTGAAATTTCAAGTTCTAAAAAAATTAATTTCAAACAAAAAGAATTTTCAATCAATAGTTAAATTTTCAATTGAAAAAAAAATTTTAACAACAAAAAATAAGAATTTTCAACAAAATAGTTAAATTCTCTACCAAAGTAGAATTCAACCAAAAAAAGATGGATTTTCCACAAAAGAGTTGAATTTTTAAGCCAAAAAGTCAAATTTTCTACAAACATATGTGTTATTAACCCGAAATTATGGCATTTTTTTAGTTTTCGCCATAAAAAAGTAATTAAAATATTGAACTGTTTCGTTGTAAACTGATTGACTTGGACTTTTACTTCGCTTTGCGAATAAACTATAAACTTTGATTATTAATTTGTTTAAAGAAAAGCAATGTTATATTTATCCAATTTGAATTTTCGCGGAACTTGGACTAAAACAGCTAGCGCCACCTTCACTTACTACTCGTTTCACAAAAATTCGGCCTGTTTCCGCTCAACAGGTGCAACAACAAACACTATTTATTCATATTTTTCATAATTTTCAGGATAAGAAATATGTACCAAATTAATCTAGTCAATAGTATATTTGTTTAGGATGCAAAAAGGTAACTTTAAATTGATGATTAAATTAGAAGGCTACAAAATATGTCATACTAACCTCAAATTTTCCTTAACGAGTCATGCCACCAAAATTGTAAATTAATGTCACTTTTGTTGTATTCTGCACAAATTGATCATTGACTAGATTAATTTTGTATATATTTTCATTCTTAAAATTACAAAAAAGATGAATAAATTCGGTTTTTAGTTAGGTACCCTATTTCCACTTGTTGAACGAAAAACAAACCGATTTTTTTTAAACGAGTATGTGAGAGAAGAAAGTACCTGAATGCCTAAAGGCTTATTTACACCTCTGTTGGAAAAACTCTCTTCCTTTCACTCTACCACGTGAAGATGCCATGCATTTATCTCACTCTAGATTTCCCACAAAACCGGAAAATCTTCACGGACAGAGGAAAATCTAGAATGAGATGAAGATACATTTTCCGCCTGCATGCAAACGGGGTGTAAATGGACCATAAATGTTCACAAAGAATGCAAGGAATGCATGCATTCAGCATTCCTTGCATTCTTTCTTCTTTGTGAATTTATTCGTTGGTTATATTCTCGGTAATATTCTCATTCTCGTTACTGTTTTCAAAGTAATATAACCAACTGTCAGAACTGTACCATAACCTTCCGCAATTTCTTTGATTTATTCAAGTTCAGGGTCGTTTGTTTTCGAACTGGTTGGAAAATTTCAAAAATTTATTAGTAAAATAATGACCGCTAATTTTTAAGTAAGAATTAATATACTAATAACTTTCTATTGTTGGCATTTTTGACACTCACATTGTTTACAATTTGCGCGTGGGGCCAAAGAAGCGCACATTTTAGTTTTCCTTTTCATATACTTTATTTATTTTGATCTGGACAAAATTATTATTAAAAATTTCTACAGAATATAATCAACCACTTACTTTCTAGTAATGAATTGCGGATTTTAAATGCTCAGGTGAAAAATACCTGTAACTGCTTATGCTCATCTCGCCCAAAGATATCTTTGTCTCGCCCCACGCTATGCCAAAAATCTTGACGCTACTTGGATTCACTTTTGATTAAAATGCTATTAAACGCTAAGCGATATATTAATTATTATTAAACTGCATTAATACACTTTGTACAATTTTCTGTGTTAATATACCTATTTTTTCGTAAATTTATACAAAAGTTTAGAAAATGTAAATTTTTTTCCGAACAAAAAAGCCTCGATACTTTCATCTGGTTTCAGATTTTTGACATTGACATTTAATATGGTGCCGGGGGGGCTGACGATATATATAGATAAGATACCAGTATATACTTCCTGTTTGTCTTCTTTTATGCACTGGCGCACTGGCGAACAATTGCCTACACTCTACACAACTCTACACTTCTACAGCGACACTTTCTTTGTACTAAAGCCGCTTCGCTGCCACACATTTTCTCGCATTTTCCGCATGCGCAGGCGGAAAATGTGCGAGAGTGAGATAAACCTATTGTCACGTCAGATATGCTAGAGTGAGACAAAGATATTTTTTTGTTTGCTTGCATCTTGCATGCTGCAGCAAGTTAGGTGCCCTACTTAAATTACGTAACAGATTATGGGCCCTCTCTGAGACCGCCCCCCCTTCTGTAACAAACTGTAACCAAATATTTCACCCCCCCCCCTAGTTATTGCTAGTAGAATTAGGTAGGATGTCCGAGAACTTCATTTTCAAAATTCCCTTATTTTTCCTTTTCTAATTTTTCATTTTCCTTGATCATTATAATTTAAATGCCAACATTTTAATCTTGAAACACTATTAACATAGAATCATTTATAAAGGGAATAAAACAGTATTTCAGATACAAATTTAAAATTTTCAAAATTAATTTATTTTATACAAAAAAATGTCTTTTCTACTATAAAAGATGGCTTTTCAACAAAGTACTTGAATTTCAAACAAAGTAATTAAATTGTTAACATAATAGTTGAATTTTCAACCTAAATATATAAATTCTCAACAAAAAGTGTCATAGTTTATATTCAATCAAAAAACGTGGAATTTATACAGAAAAAAAGTTTTTTATAACCAAAAAGACGAATTTTCAACAAATAAAGGTTTTCACTAAAGAAATAAAATTTTACCTAAATTGTTGAACCTGCAATGCGAAAGACGAATTTTCTCTATAAAAATTGAATTTATAAACAAAAAATATGTCTTTAGCAAAAAAATATTTTGCCACGAAACTGATGCATTATTACCAAGAAAAATAAAATTTTGAACAAAGACAATTGTTTTTTTGACAAAAAAAGAAGAATTGTCAACTAAAAAAAAGCGATCTTAAAAAAATGGAAAAATTACATTTTCGGTTGAAAAATTAATTTTAAACAAAAAAAAACTCTCCGCTAAACAGTTAAATTTTCAACCAAAGACATAAGCCTTCATTCAAGAAAATAAATTTTTAACAATGAGATGAATTTTCAACTAAAAATATAACTCTTAAAAAAATGATTTCACGAAAAAATGATTCAACCAAATATTTCAAATAAAATAGTTGAATACTCAAGCAAAGGAAACTAATTTTCAACCAAAAAGTAGCATTTTCATAACAAAAAAGAAATTGCTACCGAAGCGGATGAACTTATAAATCAAGAAGATAAGTTGAAAAAAAAGTTGAAGGATGATTTCCTAACAAAATTGTTGAATTCTCTACCCAATAGTTGCATTTTTATCAAGAAAAGATAAAATTTCTCTTAAAACAGATTAATTTTTATTTAAAAAGAAAGCAAATTTCTTAAAAATAGTTCAATTTTCATCCGGAAAGAATTCCAGTTGACTTTTCAAGATCAAAATATGAATTTGTTAACAGAAAATAAGTTTCTACGAAAAAAATTGAATTTTTCATCCAAAAAAACGAATTTCTTCAATCAAAGGGGATGAATTTTTAACGAAATAATTCAACTATTTCGTTGAAAATCCAAGAGAGATGAATTTTGTACTACAACAAATGAATTTTTAATAAGAATAGGATAATTTTTTTTTAAATTGAACTTCCATCCAGAAAAGCTTTGAGTTCATTTTTTAACACCAAAATATGAATTCTAAACAAAAATTAAATTTTCTATGAAATAGATTTTTTAACGCTCTTTTTAACGCCAAAATATGAAATTCGACCAAAAAGTAAATTTTCTACAAAATAATTACATTTTCAACAAAATAGCAGAATTTTTAACCAAAAAGTATGTCTTTCCAACAAAATTATTGAATTTTAGGCCAAACAGTTGAATTTTTATTAAAAAAAAAAAAAAAATGATTTCTGCAAAAGCAGGTGAATTTTGAAATCAGAAAGACAAATTTTCAAAAAAGAGTTGAATTTTCAACGGAACAGTTGCATTTTTATTCCAGAAAGATAAAATATTTCTTTTAAAACAGATGAATTAAAAAAAACTTCAAAGGAATAATTAAATTTCCATCCAAAGAAGTTTTCAGTTCACTTTCCAACACCAAAATAAGAATTGTAAGCTATAAGTTAATTTTCTGTTAAATAGTCGAATTTTTAACCAAAAAGTATGACTTGTTAACAAGATTGTTAAATTTTCAACCAAACAGTTGCATTTTTGTCTGAGAAAAATTAAAACTTTCCCCTTGAACAGGTGAATTTTTAAATCAAAAATACAAATTTTCAAAAAAGAGGTGACTTTTCATCGAAAAGGATTGCAATATACTTTTCTACAGAGAAATACAAATTTTAAACAAAAAGTAAATTTTTTAGGAAATATTTGAGTTTTTAACACAAAAAGACGAATTTTTTAACACAACAGTTGAATTTGCAAAAAAACGATGACTTTTTAAGGAAATTGTTAAAATTTCAACCAAATAATAAAATTTATAACTAAAAAGATAATCTTCATGAGAAAGTTTTTGCGAATTTGCAAAAATTACGTACATGAGTGAAGGACCCCCTCCCTACCGTAACAAAATGTCTCGACCCCCCCCCCCCCTTGAGCTGTTATGTAATTTAAGTACGGTCCCTTAGGGTTGTCCAAAAATGCAATGGAAATTTTCTCGTTGAATTTTTATCCATATCGCTATAATATCTTTGATATCGCCCGGAAATTCATTCGAATTCACACAAAAATTAATCCATTTTTCTAAAAAAAAAAAAAAAAATGATATTTACAGGTGGCGCAAACCCCATTAAGTTTACCACGTATTTCCCATGAGAAAAAAATACGTTTTTGTAGGGTGACCAGATGCCCAACTCACCCCCCCCCCCCCCCCCCCTATAATAAGACCAACATTAATTTTTTTTTATTATCAATGTTTTCAAATGTTTATTTACATATTTTCCAGATTGTCCAATAGGATTTAACTATTTGGTTAAAAATTCGTCATTTTTGATAGAAAAGTGATCTTCTTGCAGGAACATTCGATTTTTGTTAAAAAATTAAACTAATTATTTGAAAATGTAACTATTTTTCGAATTTTTTTGTGAAAAATTAATTTTTTTATCTAAAAATGTAATTATTTCATTTTTGGTCTACAATTTTTTTCTGTTGACTAAGGATTAAACTATTTGTTCAAAATTCGACTTTCTTATTTAAACTCAACTGGTTGAAAATTCGTGTTTCTTTAGTTGAAAATTAGTTCTAGAACTTAAAATTTAACAAGGAATCTGTATTATCATAGGAGAAGAACAGAAATTTTAACTTCTTTTCAGACTAGTCACTGGATGGACATATACATTTTTTTCTGAAAAAAAATCTTCTTTTCTGACAGAAGATATTTTTTCAGGAAAAAAAAATTAATAAAAGTAATTTTTTCTTCATATGTCCATCTAGTCTGAGACGTTAAAAATTTATGTTATTCTCTGATGATAATACAGATTCCTTGAAAGTTTTGATTTACCACCTGGCAAAATAATGCATGTATTTTCTTCTCTCGATCTCTCTAGTAGCTTAATGGGAAAGCACTTGACCGGCAATCGGAAGTTCTGAGGTTCGATTCCCAGTGGAGCGAAAGGAGACCTTTAGTCAGAAAAAAAATGAATTACAATTTAACTTTCCTATTTTTGGTTAAAAACTATATTTTTTTAGTTAGAAATTAAACTATTTCGCTGAAATTTCACATTTTATTTTTGAAACTTTTTTTTTTCAGTTTTTAAGTTAACTGTTTCTAAAAAATTTGACTTTTCAGTTTGGAACATTAGCTATTTTGTTACAAATTACTCTCCTTTGTTGAAAATCGATCTACTTGTTTGAGGATCCAACTATTTTGTTAAAAATTAGTCTTTTTCGTTAGATTCAACTGGTTGATATTTGCTGTTTTTTTGTTGTAAATCAATTTTTTAAGGTGAAAATTTAACAATTTCATTAGGGGTTGAAAATTCGTATTTTGGAATGAAAATTCACCTTTGTGGTAGAAAGATCATCTTTCTTGGTTGAAAATTAAATTTTTTGTTGAAAATTGAAGAATCATCGAAAAATTTCGTCTTGTTGGCTTCAAAATTTAACTAATTGGTTTATTTGATTTAACTAATTATGAAGATGAATTTTTTCGATGACAGATTTACAACCAAAAAAGATGAATTTAATAAAATAGTTGAATTTTCGACCAAGAAGATTAATTTTCTACAAAAAGATGAATTTTTAACAAAGAAGAAAGGAAAGACGATTTTGCAACGAAATACATAAATTTTCAACTAAGAAAGATGGACAAATAATGGAATAATTATATTTTCAGTGGAATAAATAATTTTTTAACTAAAAAGAAAAACGAATTTTTAATAAAACAGTTCAATTTTCAACAAAATAATTAAACTCTCGACCGAGTAGTGAAAGTTTAACCAAATTTTTAACCTATAGGTTCAAAATGAGGCGATTTGGTTTAACTTCAAATATTTGGTTGAATGTTTAATGATTTTTTTGAAAATTGAACTATTTTGTTAAATTCAAATTTCATGTCAAAAATTCAACTCTTTTGTTAAAAATTCGTTCTTTTTCATGGTAAAAGTGCCATTGGAGAACCAATCCGTAAAAAGTTCTACATTTCGTTTGATCCAAATCGGTTAAAAATTAATCCGACTCAATCCGCTTCAATCCGAACTAATCCGAACTAATCCGAACCAACTTTTCAATCCAAAAGAATCCGAATCAATCCGAAGTCGGATTGACTCAACCGATTTTCAATCGGAATGAATTCGAGATCGGATTGAATTGGATTCATTCGGATTGAAAATCGGTTTAGATCAATCCGAGTTCGGATTCATTTGGATTGGGATTTTGGTTCGGATTGAATCGGATTGAGCCGGATTAATTTGTAATCGATTTCAAACGGACGAAATGTAAAACTTTTTTCGAATTGGTTCGGATTAACTCGGACTGGTTCGGATATAGATTCCGGAATGATTCGGATGACTTCGGATTGGTTAGGAATGAATTCCTATCCGAAACTTTCGCCAGGGGAGGAAAAAAATATAATACGCGATTGCAGGGAATATTTTATGAAAAAAAAAAAGTTAACTTTGCCTTTTGACTTGAAAGTAGGACATTTTATGGGGTTTCCAGTTAGGAGCACAATCCAGCGAAAAGTAGGACATGTCCTCCTAAATGAGGACGTCTGGTCACCCTAGTTTTTGTAAATTTTATTCAGGATCGTTAATATTAGGTAAATCGAGTTGAAACTGAACATTTATCTTCACAATTAGCCATGGAATACGAAGAAAATATTACTTTTTAAATATCACCCCCTTAAGTCTGTTTCATAGGGTCCCAAAAACCCCCATAATTGAAAAAAATGGGTTTCGTGAATTTTTGGCGGTAATTATGATTTTTTTGTGGTTTTTTTTAAATACACAATTTATTACTGTTTTTAGAAAGTCGCGTTTTTCTATAAAAATGTCCACTTTTAGTCCACTTTTTAATTAGAATGACGTTATATTTAATTACTGTTAACACAAATTATTGTTTAAACGAAATATTATTATCATTAATAATTTTCTGAGTTGAAATTTCATTCAATTTAATAAAAATAATTATTTAAACAAACGTTTATTGTTTATAGCTATATTCTATATTAGTAATAGACTGTTGCGATTTTTCTCTGAACCGAATCCATTTAAAAAAAGACAGGTTCTACATTTGAAGTCGCAGAGTCGCTCGGGGACAAAATATGTTGTTTTTTCGAGGAAATTACGCAATACGTATTTTTGCGATTTGTGCAAAAAAAAATTTTTACGAAGTTATGCGTATTTGATTTTTTGCTTTGTTTTTCAAGAAACCCCTAATTTTTTCTTTGAATTATTATCGCTTTCTTTCGAAATCCGCGAGCAATTTTAGAAATTATTCAAAATTAACCAAGTGGCAGCGGTTTTTCTGAAAACATTGGTAGTCGATTTTCTCGAAAAAACCCACACTGATATTTTTTGTCAATTTTTGTTGAATTTGTACTATTATAAGGAAAAATATAAGGAAAATAGTTTGCACAGATAAAAAAGTTCTACTCAAAATTTCTTTACTCATTCATAATATCTATTACCATTTTCGAGAAAAATATAAAAATTAAATATTTCTTTCGAAAAACAGTAAATTCTTTTAACTGTACAAATCTGTTTTTAACTGGATTATAGATTGCTCTCCTGTGCACAGTTTCAAAATCAGGATACACTTGTCGTTTAGCATTTAAATTTGTTCTTTGATTTTTTTGTATAACTTTGTTAACTGTGTAAACTATTTTCTTAACATTTTTTCGTATCAAGAAAAATTACAAGAAAAATTACAAGAAAAATGCGAAAATGAAAAAAAAAAATATCCCGGCCACAAAAGTCATTTAGCTAAAAACTCGCAAAACCCATATTTTCATTTATGTGGTTTGGTGCGACCCTATTAAACAGACTCTAAATATATATTTTTTTCTCAAAACAAAAAAATTGGAATTATTTTTTTGTGAATTCCAGCAAATTTCCGGGCAATATGCGTAAAAATTCAAAAAAATAATTGTAGACCACCCTAATGCAGTATGCAACGAAGCTGGATAGAATTTATGAGTGTCTTGGTTATATAACCAAGAAAATGACAGAATTTAATGTTTTGGTCGAAAATTCATCTATTTTGTAGAAAATTCTTATTTTTGGCACGAAAATGCAATTTCTTCTTTGAAAAATAATCTTTTTTGATCGAGATTTTTCAACTATTTCGTTGAATATTCGTGTTCTTCTGTGAATTTAACTGTTATTGGTTTCAAATTAAAATCTTTTTTGGTTGAAATATCAACTATTACATTTTTCGTTGAAAATTCAACTACTTAGTTGAAAGTGGAACTACTTTATTTAGAATTTATTTTGTTGTTGTTGATGATTAATCATTTCAATTTAAAAAAAAAACCCTTTTCTGTTGAAAATATAACTATTTTATTGAAAATTCATTTCTTTGGTTCAAAATTTAACTATGTATTCATTTGAAAAATTAACTATTTGCTTGAAAATTCGTCTTTCGTGGTACAATATTAATCTTCTTCCTGAAAAATTCATCTTTTTGGTTGTCAAGGCATTTCTTTGGTTGAAAATGTAATTATTTTGTTGAAAATTCGTTTTTTATTGTTAAAAATTAATTTTTCACTGTAAATATAACAATTTCATTTTGGGTTGAGAATTCACCTTTTTTGGTAGAAAATTAATTTTTCTAAGTTGAATGCATTCTGTCTAAAGCTTTATGATTTTGAAAGATTCAATTCAAAACTATTTAATATATTTAAATTTAAATACACGCTTCTAGTTTAAAACTGTCAAACTTATAAAGTATCAAACTAACATTATTGAAAAATCAATTGGAAATTGTACTTTCAACATTTTAATATAAAATTATTCAATTTTGAACGTTTTCAATTCGTTATTTACTTTTGAGAGCTTTGAATTTAAAATTGTTTAATTTCAAACACTGTCGAACACTTTTAATTTGAAATTTTCGGTTTCTTTCGTTTAGAAATTCTTCTATTTGCGAAGCTTTAATCTTAGCTTATCCAATTTGGAAATTCTTAATGTTAAAAAATTTTAATTTTACATAAGTTCTTAATACTTCAATTGAAAACTGTAGAGCTTGAAGCGCTTTTAATTTTAAATTGTCTAACAATTTTTCTAATTTGAATGCATTCTACCTAAAATTTTATAATTGTGTAAGGTTCACTTCAAAATTATTCAATTTTACACGTTACTAGTTTAAAACTGTCAAACTTATAAAAGCAAAAAACTGAAATTATCGAAAAATCAATGTCTTTTCAATTCGAAATTATACTTTCAATAATTTAATCTGAAATAATTCCATTTTGTACGTTTTCAATTCGTTAATATTTCATTTTGAGAGCTTTGGAAATGGAATAATGGTTTAATTTCACTTTCAATTTTAAATTATCAAATTTTGAACGCTTTAACTTCAATTGTTCAATTTCAAATTATGCAGTTTTCTACGCTTTTGACTGAAAATTATAATTTTCAAATTCAATTGAATTATAAATTATCCTTTTTTGAAATTTGTTATTTGAAATTGTTCAATTTTTAATTAGAAATTATTCAATTATGAATTGGTTTATCAATAATTCCAGTTTGATAATTTTAAACTAGTAGCGTGTAAAATTGAATAATTTTCGATTGAATCTTTCAAAATTAGAAAATTTCATATAAAATGCATACAAATTAGAAAAATGGTTAGTTGGCAAACACAACTTTTTTTTTGTTCAAATGCAAATCGTTCAACATTGTGCCATAAAAAAATTAAAGCTTTTTAATTGTTTTAAACTCTTTAACGATCATAAACTGACTTCATTCTTTCAAAAATGAGATTTAGAGAAATAGATCATTTCAAATTAAAAGCGCTTCAAGATGCATAATTATTTATTGAAGCATTAAAAACTGGTGTAAATTTTATATTGTTCCAAATTTTAGAATTTCCAAATTAAACTTTTTTAAATTCCATAAGCTAAGATTAAAGTTTTGGAAGTAGAAGAATTTCCAAATAAAAGAAACAAAAATTTATATTTTTAAACTTTTAGAAATTATACAATTTCAGTTCCTTCCAATTTTGAATTGTACATTTTTGAAAACAATAATTTTAACATATTTCATTTTGAACGTTTTCACTTCGGAATTATTCAGTTTTGAGAGCTTTCCATTCTAAATTGATTTTGATTTATTCCATTTAAAACACTACCTATAAAACTCTTTCAGTTTTAAATTACCCATTTTTGAACGCTTTAATTTAAATTGTTTTATTTCAAATTAATTTTGAAGGCTTTCAATTAAAAAATTGTAATTTTCGATTTCTTTCATCAAACATTTTTTCTATAGTTTCTCTCTGCTTCTATTGGAAAAACTTTGATTTTAGCTTATTTAATTTTGAAATTGTAAAATTTTGACACCAGTTTTCAATGCTTCAATCAAAAATTGTACAATTTTAAGAGCTTTTAATGCGAAATAGTCTGATTCTCGAAATTACCCCACACAAAACAAAAAACTAGTCATAATTGGTCCAATTATTTTTGGGAAATTTCTTCTAGTTTCATAAACTACAAATGAAACGAGTGTTAGTAAAATCCACCGAAAAACCTTTTCCATACATTTTGTGCGGGGTCCTTTCATTTTTGAAAGTTAAACCCTTTCTATTACTAATTTTATTAATTTGAAAAGTTCCATTCAATAGTATTCAATTTCACACGTTACTAGTTTAAAAATATCCAAACTATTAAGGCTTTCAATTAGAAATAATTCTGAAAATTCGATTTTTTCCATTAATAATTTTTTATTTTTTATTTCAGGAAAATCCTCCCGAGCAATTGCTGGAATTTTATCCTCTCGCCGAATATTGCAATGGATTGATTGCAACTTTCAATGAATTTAGACTTTGCGCTCCTGTTGCGCTTTCGCAAAATTTAACAAAACTCTTACAAGAGTCACTTTCTTCTGTCGCAAAAGCTATGCTATTTTTCTACAAACAAGAACAACAGGCATTCACAGCTGCCGAAAGGGAAAACATGCTGAAATTCGTGGAATGTTTGAGCGAACAATTAATTCCCTACGTTCAATTTTGCATCCACGCACTTTTTCCCTCAAATCAAATATCCACACACCTGGAAATTTCACCTGTCCAGTCGCAAAAAGAGGTAAACAAAATTTTTTTAACTTTTTAAAATTAATTTACGATGAGCATGCATATTCCAAAATTGTATTTTCTCCTGATATTTATTTGACCGAAAAACAATTTACTGTAATTTTTATTTATCCGAATTGTCAATTTGCCTAATTTATTATCAATTTGTATTCTTCCGAAGTACCATTTGACACAATTTTTATTTTACCGAATTACCGGTTGATATAATTTTTACTTACCCCAATTTTTATTTGGCATAATTTTTAGAGTTTCGTAGTCTCGGGTTACGAATAGAATTTCGGAAGAATAAAAATTATGTAAAATGACAGCTCGGAAAAATAAATCTGCCCAATTTTAAAAAGCGTATGGCGCACTTTCATATAAAAAATGTATGCGTAGATGTTTGAAGATTTATAAAAAGAAGCTTTTTAAGAATTTTACAATTTTTCAAGAGAATGAAAAAAATTTATTAAAATTCCTGGGAAAATTTAAACTGATTCTTTCTTTTGGAAAATAATTTTTAAGAGAAAATTGGCAAATATTTAAAAAGGCTTTTTATTATTTCCTAAAATTTCAAAAAAGAATATGGACGATTTTAAAGCCAATTTTTTCAATGAGCAAAATTACAAAGTTTTACGGAAAATTCCATCAAGTCTAAGAGGAATTTGAAGTTTTAAAAACATTCAAAGTGAATTTAAAACTTAAAAACATTTCAAAAAATTTAGAAAAAACGTACATGTTTGAATATTTGTAAATAAAAATTTTTTAGACTGAAAGGTTTCACGATAATAAAAAAATGACTTAAAATTCCGGGGAAAATACAAACTAATTTTTTATTTTGCAAAATAAATTTTAAAAGAAAATTGACAAATATTTCAAAACTTCTAAAATTATTTCCTAATATTTCGAAAAAGAATGTGAGGAATGTGAAAAAGAAATGTTCAAAGAGTTATAAAAAATGCGAGTAGGTTTAAGAGATATTTAGAATTTTCAAAGAGGTTCAAAATTAATTTAAAACTTTAGAAGATTTTTAAAAAGTTAAAAAAATGTACATCTTTCAATATTTGTAAATAAAATTTTTGAAGCTTCTTAAGCATTTTGAAAGGTTTTACGAGGAGAAAAAATATTGCTTAAAATTCATGGGATAATTTGGACTGATTTTTTATTTTTAAAAAATTAATTTTAAGAGAATGTTTGAAAGGACTTTTAAACATTTTAAAAGATTTCTAAAATTGCCAAAACAGAATCTGTAAGATTTGAAGGCAATATTTGTTTATTTTTCAGAATTTCAAGAAATTTTTTGAAAAATTCGAATAATTTAAAAATATATTTAAAGAGTTCAATTTTGTTGAAAATTATTATAAAATAATTTGAAATTTGAAAAGATTTACCAAAAATTCCAAATAAAATGAAAATATTTGAAGTTTTTGAAACTTTAAGAAGTTTGCAAGGTTCCAAGAAAATAAAAAACTTTTCTTGATATTCCGGGGAAAATTGGTAATATCTTTTCATTCCAAAGCATTGATTTTTAATGGAAATATAGAAAGGTTTCAAATTATTTCAAAAGATGCCTACAAATGTCGAGAAAAATCTGGAAAATTTAAAGAAATTTTTTTTAATTTTCAAAGATTTTTCAAAATTTTAGGAATAATTCGAGTCACTTTAAAAGATATTTATTTTCAAAACTTCTAAAAGTCCTAAATATCTTTTCAACCGACTCGAATTTTTCGTAAAATTTTACAAAATCCTGTAAAATAAAAAAATTATACTTTTTCGACATATCTGAAATCTTTAAAAATCTTTTTGAATTTTCTCAAGAATATTATGAAAATGATATTTCTATAACTTCAAAAACCGATGAATAAAATTGATACTATGAAATGCAAACGAAACATTTTATATTGTTATTTATTTTTAATTTAAAAATTGCATGAAACAAGAAAACAGAAACCGTGTGCGTGTTTGTTTTCTAGTCATGTAAAATAGTTATTCAGTAAAATAAAAATAGTATTTCGGTGAAATAAAAATGAGGTTAAACAGTGATTCCTAAATATAGAAAAATGATTTTAAAAAGTGATTCGGTAATATAAACTCGAAAAAATAAAAATTATAGCATATTTATGATGACTCGTTATAATAAAAACTATGCAAAATGGTTTAAAACCATTTTTGGTTACAATACCGTTTTATACAAACAGTTGGCATTTCAATGAATTTAAATTTAAAATTTAAAGATTTTTCGGGTTTCAATCGTGTGCGAAACTATGATTTCAAAACAAACATCATTACAATTTGAACAAAATTTAAAATATTAAAAATTTTTTTGATTATGTTACTGTTTTTCGTCGAAAATTGGTATTTTTAATTCAAAAAAATTCGATTTCAAAGAAGATCCAAAAGTTTGAACAAATTTAGGTTATGTTAGCATGTTAAATAAAAAAAGGTGTATTTTTAAACAAAAATCATGATAATTAGAAGATTTGCAGTTCTGAACAATTTTTATGTTTAATAATTTTTAATAAAAAATTCTTAGATTTAAAAGAATATTTAGTTTTTCAACAACTTCGTTTTATGTTGGGATGATTCAACTTTAATTCATATTCTTGAATAAAAAATCATATGATTTAAATTCGATGTTTTTTTTTTAAATAAATAAGTTTACAGGCTAGAAAATTTTTGGATTGTGATAATATTTTTCATTGGAAATTGAAATTTGTGTTAAAAAATGATTAGATTTCAAGGATTCATATTTTTTTAACAATTTCAGGTTACGTTGTCATTTCAAATTGAAATCTGGCATCTTCAGACAAACATCACTAAAATTTGGACCTGATTTAGAATATTTTAACAATTTTTGATTATGTTAGTGCTTTTCGTCGGAAATTGGTATTTTTATTTAAAAATAATTATAATTCATACAAGATTCACAACTTTTAGACAATTGAAAGTTATGTTAACGTTTTTGATTGGAAATCGGATATTTTAAATAAAAATCAATTCATTTCACATAAGATTTACAATTTGGTACAATTTTTTATTATGCCATGTTAGTGTTTTTTATTGAAATTAGTATGTTTAATCAAAATCTTATAATATTTTACAGACTATCATTTTTCTTTAGATTATCATTCAGTCATTAAATTTATAATTTTTGATTTTGTTATCGTTTTACACCAAAAATCGGTACTTTCAAGAAAAAATCGTAGGATTTCGAAAAAGATAAAAAATTTCCAACAACTTTAGGTTATACTCGAGTTTTTCAGCGGAAACCGGTATAGATTTCAAAGATTTACAATTTTGGAACAAGTTTGGTTTGCGATCATATTTTTACAGAAAAATCGGCTCGGGTTCAAAAGCATATTTACAATCTTACATCTTTTTGTTATGTTCTTTTAATGTTTTTCGTCCAAAATTGATACAGTTAAGAAAAAATCATTACGTTTCAAAGAATATATTTCAATTTAAAAGTCGCGTAAGACAAAAAAAATCACATGCGTGTGTTTCACACGATTTTCGACTAAATAAATATTAGCAGTGGAATCGGGACAATATTCATGCTCCTCTTAATTGGCCCATTTCTCAATAATTAATTTCTTTTACAGGGAGTCACCTTCTTGAACCAAAAAATAATTCTCGAACCTCTCTCAGCATTGCTGCCAATTCGCGACATTCCGAAAGATTCTTTCCTCCACGAATTCTCAGTTGCCGAGAATTTTAAACCTACACTCGAAGTTTCCAAGAGCGAAAATATATCAAGTGCAAAATTGGAGGTGGAATCGACTGGGAAAAATGAAGGTGAAAATGCCTCCAATAAAAGTGACGAATAAATTTTAATATATGTATATATATATCGTGAAACTGCAAATAAAAGAAAATGGGCACATTTGACTAATCTTAATTTTCTACAAATCCTCGTGCTTGAAAAGTCAATTTTTCAATTAGAAATTATAAATAGGTTAAAGATATTTTTAATGTATGTATAGAAATTAGCTTACGTTTTCTACACGAAAAAAGAACGCGACACACTTCAATTTTCCAAAAACACAGTGATTATTTACATCCACAGTCTTTCTCATCCAAATCGCAAGACAAAATAACGGAAAATTAACAATTTATAAATTCCGGATCCAAATACTCAGCTTCAAAACTCATTTCGTCCGAAAAATTCACATCCTCGTTCTCTTCGTCAATCAAGCCGATTATTTCACCGTCATTCTTTGAAGGACACTCATCGAGCTTTTGTACAATTGCTTTTTTTTGTGGAACCTGCATTTTTTTCCTCTTAACCACGTTGCTCTTTTTTATTTCTGGAACGATGAGTTTCTTCTGTGGCGAGATTTTACTAACAACTGGAAAAGATCTCCAGCCCTCTACTTTCTTCTTCTTTTCTCTTTTCATCACTGTCGTATTGATAGTTTGATCTTGCGTTAAAATATCTTCGAGTTCACGAGCGTCTCTTTCTAGAGAAAGCCGCCTCTCGGCTTGGATGTTCTTTATCTGTTTCTTTATGGGTTTCGAGAAAATATTTTTATCATAATCTGCTTTGATTTTTCTCACTTCTCTTAAGAGTTTTTCGTACTCATCTTCCTCTTCTTTTTGGGTGACTATCTTTCTCTTCTTTGAGACTGATGAACCGGAAATGTCGCTGTCGTAGGATTTCTCGACCTTTTTGTCGAGACCGGTTAAGTGCCCCTGGAGTTTTAATATTTGCTCCTGTTCTTCTTGATGTCTTTGTTTCAGAGAAGCGAGCTTTTTACTCAGCTTTTCACAGTCTTCTTGTGCTTTGTTGTAGAGAGTTTTCAGGTTGCTTAGCTTTGGATCTGGCCTGGAATTAGAAAAAAAAATAATACTATCAATAACGGCATTTTGGTAAAACAGTAGCATGAAATTAAAAAAAAATTATCTTATTAAAAAAAAGAGGTGTAACTATATGTTTCGAAAATCTCGCAATCATTGTCGTTAAAAACCTGATTGGTTTTTCATTACTTGAAGTTGTTTTATACCTTGAATTTGAAATTTTGATAATTAAATCTACAAAAAATCCCCTTCAATAAGACAAATCAATTGAGAAAAATGTGTGCTTTTTAATACACTTACGCGGTTAAATTGAAACCTTTAAATTATCTAATAAATTATTGTAACTATGATAAAATCAGAAAGTTTCTAAGAAGACTTAAAGTTTCTCTATATTTTAGGTTGTGTTACTTTTTCCTCACATTAAAAAAAAATAATAATAAAAATTCGCAATTTTTAACAACATTCGGTTATTTTAGCGTTTTACGTGGAAAATGGCTATTTTTAATAAGATATATTGAGATTTTAAACCAAAATCATTGGATTTTAAAGGTTCATCATTAATGGTATATTAAATATAAAAAAAACTATATTTTAAAGAAGATTTACACCTTTTAATAATTTTGAGTTATGTTAGCGTTTTACAGAAAAAATTGGCATTTTCAAGCAAAAGTCACTATAATTCGAACAAGATTTAGAACTATTTAAAATTTTCGGATTATGTTAGTGGTTTTTCGGCAGAAATTAATAGTTTTAATAATAAAAAAGTGATTTAAAAAAAGATTCATTAATTTGAGCAATTATAGGATTTTTGTTACAAATAATAAAATTTATAAGCTAAAAAATTTCGGATTGTGTTAGTCGTTTTCTTCGGAAATTGAAATTTTTATTAAGAAATCATTAGATTTCAAAGAAGTTCCATAATTTTTTAACAATTTTATGTTGAGTTACCAGATTTAGAAACTTTAAATAATTTTGGATTATGTCAATTTTTTTGTCGGGAATCGGTACTTTTAATTTAAAAAATTATATTTCAAAAAACATTTGCAATCTTAAATCATTTTTGTTATGTTTTGTTACAATATGTGTTGTTTACAATATTTGAACAATTATGTTATTATTTTCGTCGGAAATTGGTATTTTAGAACAAAAATGTAACGGTTCGATTGTCTACACAAAAATATGATATAATAATTCTGAAGTTAAGATATTAACTTTGATCAATTAAAAAAATATTGCCCTTTTCTTTCATATTACTTTAGATGATAGATACTATGTAATACAAAAACTTGTTATCAATATTAATTTTATATTTTAATTTAATAACGGTATTAGACCAAAGAGAACAATAACAGCGTACGTATCGCGCGTGTTTGTTTTCTAGTTTCTATTAAAATAGAGAGTAAAAGTTTCATATAAAGAACTACAATTTGTAGCTTTTTTTTAAGAAAAAAAAAACATCAAATACGTATCTATTCGAAAATATTGATAACATTTTTTTAGGGGTTTTCCAGGGAAATTCAAAAAATTCTAACCCTTACACTAACTGCGACGTTTCAGAAGAAAAAAAAAGACTTTTAGCGGAAGAAAAAATATTAAAAACGAATAATTACATAAAATGGTGAATTATAAAAAAAAATATTTTGGATTAAAAAAAGATGAAAGAAACAAGATAAAAAAAGAAGGCGATTACCCTATTTTTATATTTTTTACATTTAAATTAAGATATTTAAGATTGTGTTATCCAAATTTGATTGTCAGATTCTTATTTATTTTAAGAGAAAAGATTTAACGTTGAAGAGAAATTAAAATTTTGATTTATTCTGAATTTAATTTCAGCCCTTTTTACACTATTTCAGCTACCTTTAAATGATCCTAAGCTCCAATAATAAATGTTTAATATGTCTAACATGACGATAATCGTTATTTAAATTTAAACTGAGGAATCTTTATTGTGGACAGACAGACCATAATATTTTATTATAGTTAGTTTCAAAAAGATTTATTGGTATAGATTCAGCGAAGAAAGATTTGAGCCTTCAAGTTTTATTTAAATCCTCAATGTTTAGTTTGAAATTGGTCGAATTAAAAAACAATAAAATTAATTATAATAGATAATTCTGCAAGTTAAAAAAAAACTTTCACTACTCACGGTAGTATATTCTAGTTTTTAACAGAATTATTTTGTAAATGTAAAAGGAAACACTGTATTTCCAAATATCGTATGTTTAAAGAAAAAATGGAAAAGAGGAAGTTTTTTCGAGAATAGGGGAAATACTGTGAACGACATACAACTTGAATGGATCGACAATTATAAGGCTTTCATTTGGAAATTTTACTTGGAAACCAAATACACTTGAACGCTTTGATTGCTTTTCATTACTTTAGGTTATTTTATATCTTACATTAAAAATTTAAAAAATTAAATTTATAAATAATCCCTTTTAATAAAAAAAATCACAGAAAACATATTATACAAATTAAGAAGCTTTTGCGTTTTTTAATATTCTTGCACGATTAAATTAAAACTTTCAAATTATCTAATAAATTATTGAAAACACTATGTTGTACATTAGTACTTTCTGCTGCGAATTAGTATGACTGAAAAAAATATATTAAAATTTACAAAAACTTTAGGGTGTGTTATTTTTTTCAACCGCAAATTAGCATTTTTAAACAAAAATCATTATCAAGATTCCAAATTTTCCACAATATTAGGTCAGATTAGTATTTTACATAGGAAATAAGTTATTTTTGACTAAAATAATTTTATTTCAAAGAAGATACAACGTTTTTGAACAATTTTGTGTTTATGCTCCTCCGTTTTTCACCGGAAATCGTTATAGATTTCAAAGAAGATTTACAATTTTTGAACAATTTTAGATTATTTTAACATGTTTCATTGATAATCTGTTATTTTAATTAAGAAACATTAGATTTAAAAGAAAAATGACAATATCTTGAACAATTTTTGTTTTTGTTATATTAGATTTCAAAGAATATTTACAATGTTTGAATAATAATGGGATATGTTATCGTTTTTTAAAACTGGAAATCGGTTATTTTAAACAAAAAACATGTTAAAAAACCACTAACTACAAAATTAGTATTTTAGAATAGTTTCAGGTTATGTTAACCATTTTCGTTTTTTTTTCATAGGAAATCGGTTATTTAAAAAAAAAAAATTAAAAAAAAAAAGATTTTAAAGAAGATTCTCCACTTTTTGACAATTTTAGGTTATGTTGGCGTTATACATCGTAAGGCGGTATTTTTAGTAAAAATACATGAGATTTCAAAGAGAATAAAATTGTACGGTCTAAATAATATAAATAATAGGTATTTTATATAATAGTTTAATACCGGCGTAGATTTCAAAGAAGAATTCTAATTTTGGAGTTCGAAAATGGGTATTTGTAATATTATTTGAAATAATATTTTTCAAGTTACCATTCAGAATTATTAAATTCACAATTTTTCTATAATTGTCGGTTTTGTTGGCGTTTTATACCGAAAATCTGTACTTTTAATCAAAACAGTTGTATTACGAAGAGTATTAAACAAAATTTTGTTATGTAGAGTTTTTCGTACAAAAATTACTATTAGCGTTTTTCACCATCATTCTACTTCAAAAATCAAAGTCGCAATACATTTTCGTTAATTCTCAAAAATATTGTATTTATTTTTCTTCGGTATTTGTTAGATGATACTATCAAATACAAACATTTTGTATTACTATTAATTTTATATTTTATTATGAAAATTGCACCAGACGAAAAAAACAATGATGCCTGTAGTTGTTGTCTAGTTTTTAAAAACTTTTGCAATTCTTTGAAATCATTGAACTTTCTTAAAATCTCGTAAAATTCATTGAAATAATTTAAATCTTGTGAGATTCCCTGCAATAGTTTAAAATCTTATTAACTCGTTTTTTTATATAGATTCAAATAGACTCGAAGACCATGAAAAATTTTCACAAAAATGTAGAAAAAGATTCATAATCAAAAAGAAAATTCAATGACTACCTAACTTTTCGGCTCTTTAGAGACAAAATAACATAATGAAAAAAGAGGGGAAAAGAGGAA
Organism: Andricus quercusramuli; assembly: GCA_932178445.1. Classification (NCBI taxonomy): domain Eukaryota; kingdom Metazoa; phylum Arthropoda; class Insecta; order Hymenoptera; family Cynipidae; genus Andricus; species Andricus quercusramuli. The sequence goes on from CAKNXH010001596.1 coordinate 31,289, forward strand.
AAATTCAACCAAAAACCAACCTCTTACTTTTTCCTTTTTCCGTCCTTTTTATACTACGGGGGAACCAACATGTTTCGAGGTCAGTTTAAACCTCCTCATCAGGGAATTATTTATTGGAATAACTAAAGGTATGAGTAATTCATATGCCTGTAAAAAGTATATATTTCTTATACTTCGTGTGAAATATGAATTAATTATGTTTAATTCCTTAAATTCTCTCTTTTTAATAAAAATTAAAATTGTTAGATGTTTTTCACAGGTCCATCCATCACATTAATACCCTCATCTCAAATTCAAGTCTGTCATTGAAATTCATTTTGATCAGTAGAAACAATCAATTTCACATTTTTTTTAACAAAACTTTTTTAAATTTTCAATATAATTTTCTCAATTATTTTTGGAAAAAATCGTCGATTACACGATGCGATATGTATAAAGTCACGACGAATACTGAGGTTTAGTTTAGATTGAAACTCACAGAATTTGTCAGATTCTCAGAAAGAGTTTGCAGCTTTTTAGCTCATTTTTAATGTAGGAGATCTTTTTTCTCCATCGTTTTTATAAGAAAAATTTTGTAATAATGAATATATTTAATTTCGTTAATTCATAGACTTTTTTTTGAATATTTTTGAATTTTCCTAATTAGGAAAATTTAATAGTCTAAATCAGATTGGTATCAGAATCAACTACAAATTTTAAACTCGTTTAAAAATGTTTGTAATCTTCTTAATTAAAATCTGTAGTTTTGGATTTACAAAAAATTCACTTTCGAAAGCTTCAATTTCACCAAAATTTTCCTGCAAATTCGTAGAGAAAAGATAAAAAGAGAGGAGAGGAGAAAGACTTACTGTTTCACTTCTTCCAGCATCTGCTCCACTTCTACCGATATCTGTTCCGCTTCTACGGCCACCTGTTCCGCCTCTACGGGCACCTGTTTCGCCTCTACGGGCACCTGTTTCGCCTCTACCGGCTTCTGTTTCACCTCTACCGGCTTCTCTTTCACCTCTATCGGCTTCTCTTTCACCTCTACCGGCTTCTCTTTCACCTCCACCGGCTTCTGTTTCACCTCTACCGGTTTCTGTTTCACTTCTACCGGTTTCTGTTTTACCTCTACCTGCTTCTGTTTCACTTCTACCGGCCTCTGTTTCACCTCTATCATCCTCTGTTTCACCTCCACCGGCTTCTGCTTCACCTCCACCGGCCTTGGAACTGGCCGGTTAACAACTTGTGGTTCTACTTTTTGCACTACTTTCTCTACCCCGTCCTTCGTCTCTACAGTCTCCACCACAATTTGCCCTGAAGGTTCCAATCTAAAAATGACCGACTTATTCAAAGCCTTGATTTGCACCTCTTCCGGTTTCGTCCTAATAACCTTCGTCGCATTTTCTTTACTCGTTGATCCCAGCTTTTTACTCCCCTCATCATTGAGCTTGTTAATCTGTATTCTCAAAATCGGTCTCTTATTATCGGGACTCGAACCCGTCAAACTCGTGTTTGCATTAACAATCTTCTTCGCTAAAATATTCGGTTTCAGTACCGAAGGTTTCTTCACTTCCGCATCTTTTGCATCCTTCTGCACATTATTCGATTTCGCCAAAATTTCTTGAAGCTCGGCTACATTAATCTGCTTCAATGGAATTAATTTCCCGTTTGGTTGAATTGATTGCTGGAATTGAATCATCGGATTCTGTGGAATCAGAATTGGAGATTGCTGCTGAATATTAATAGGAGATTTCTGCTGAATAATTGGAGATTTTTGCTGAATAATAGGAGATTTCTGCTGAATAATAGGAGATTTCTGGTGGATTTGAATAGGACTTTGCTGAATTTGAATAGGAGATTGTTGCTGAATTTGAACAGGAGATTGTTGCTGAATCTGAACAGGAGATTGTTGCTGAATCTGATAATGCTTTCCTTGAAATTGAATAAATTGCGCTTTGCCTTGAAGTTGAATATTCGGATGGAATTGAATTTTTTGAATCTGAATCGGTTTCGGCTGAATCGGAATTCCTCTCGTTGGAATCTGAATCGGCGATGTGATTATTTGCGTCGTTTGAATCGCAGGTTTGTTGGAAACCTGAACAACTTTTTGAGGAACTACCGCCGGCTTCCTTTGGATTATCGCCGGCTTCCTTTGAATTATCGCCGGCTTCGTTTGAACTTTAGCTGGTGGGGGCACAATTGTAATTTCCGGAGAATTCAAAAATTCTGGAACTATAATCGTTTCTAATTGTGTTACTCTCGGTGGTACCTTTTTCACTGCAGGCTTTATTTCTGATTTTATGATTTTGGGCTTTGTCTCTTTCACTGCTTTTACGACGGACCCCGGATCTTTTTTTCGATCCGGAAAGACGGTTGGTGTTGCATCCGGTTTTAAAATCGGATATCTTCCAATTGAAGAGGGTTCGATGTCCTCGATTAAAAAATGCGTGCTGCATATTTGATCTTGAGAAGCTGGCGAGAAATTATCCTGATTTATCTGCGAGAGCCAGGATTCCAGAAGTTTCTCGTTGTGAAAAGGAAATCTGAAGAAAAAAAAATATATATATAAATGTATTTGAACTGATTCAATCATAAAAAAATTGATGGGGCTATACCTGTACTAACGTGAACCGATCTCCCAAAACTAAACATATGCGAAGTTTCAAATTTAAATTGTTGAAAATTTTACAATGTTAAATTGAAGTCATTTATATAGATAAATAATTTTAAAATAGAACAGGGTAAAATTTTAACAGTCATGTCAACAAAATTCGAAATTATGTTGTTCTAATGTAAATCATTAAAAATGGTATAATCTTAAAAACGAAGCCTTTTAATACTTAAACGACTCTTTTTCTTTGCATACATTTTTTGGAATTTAACATTAAAAGCATTTAAAGAAAAATTTTAATGAAAATTGATAAATTAGAGGATTTTAAATTAACGCAGTGTTTTGAATTCAGAAATTAATAATTATTTTGAATATGAATCGCTCAAATTTGTACCTATGTTATAATTTTTGAATTTGTAATAGCAAACGTGTTTTTTGAGAACCTCAAAATAAACTGTCAGATTTGGGTGGCTTCTGCTTTTTAATCATATAATCTAGAATGTTTTTCATTTGTAAATTTCGACGCTTTAAGCTGTAAACGATTTTTTTACGGAAATGTTTTGTTGCATTTTGCTAAAAATTTCAAATTTTTGGAAAAATCCAATTAAAACGCTTTAAAATTTAAAGTTTGTCAAAGCCTGTAAGCCTAACATTTTTAAGCCGATAATTTTCGACTCTTAAATTTAAAAAAAAAAACTTGAATACGCTTCAAATTTTCAGAATCACAAAATTAACAATGTGAGTATTGAAAAATATATAAATTAATGACATAAAATTTTAAATTTGTGAGCAGTTTGGGCATGTAGTTTTAAAATGTTATAAAAAATGTCAGAAAATTCTAATTTTAATTTTCCTGTTCGTCAAATTTGTGATACTATCTAAAAAAAAGTAGTGTAACGATATATCTCGAAAATCTCGTAATCATTAGTTTTTTGAGAATGTAAAAATATTAACTAATATTCATTACCCACGTCTTCACCTAATATAATAATGGATTTTAAAATGTACAAATAGGAAAATTATATTTACAAAATGTAAATATATGCAATATATATTTATTTCAAAACGTATAATAAATATTAGATTATTCATTTCATTTTTGCGTGAAAATAATTCTTATTAATAAATAACAAAAGTAATATTTGCAACAATACATAACTAATCTATCACATAGATGATTGATTAAACAAATATAATTTTGTATGGCATATTCATTGCCGTAGCAAACAGTGAACTGTATCCACTGATTTTATAATTGGGAACATTGTATTTAGTTAGTATAATCACATTCGAGAATAGCTTTGATTAAACCAATCACATGTTTAAAGATATATTCGTTGCAAGAAATATTAAACCAGACATCTTAACGAAAGCGTTTAATATTTAATAATTTGAAATTTCAAGTGCTTGGAATGAACAAATTTTTAAACCGCTCTTAAAAATAAAAAATTTCAGACTCATAAAACTTGGACAATTTCATAACAATAAAAATGGTATATTTTCAGAAAATGATTTTGAAAATTGGATGATTTAGAATTCAAAGGCATTTAAATTGTATTATTTCTGATTATGGAAATTCAAAATGGAATAATTTTATTTTAAATTGAAGAGGCTCGAAATTAAGTGATTTCGGAATTAAATTTCGAACCTAGAATAATTTCAAACCAATGGAAATTGAATATTTTTAGATAAGAATGTTGAAAATTGGATAATTTAAAATTCAAAACGATTAAAATGTGACAATGTGAAATTTAAAACTAAATTAAATATTTGAAAGTCAAAGCTTCTGAAATTGTAGAATTTAAAATTATTATTACATTCACAAAAATATAATTGAACATTAAAATTGATTGGACAAATTTTTCTAAGATAAAAAAACTTCCCCGCAACTTTCACCATTCAAAATAAAAACATTTTCAATTATGAACACTTAAAATTGAATTATTCTGCAAAAACCTTACAAATAAAAAATAATTTTAAATCGCAAACGAAAAAATTAAACGAATCCGAACTTCATAATTGAAAAATAAATTCAAAATCGGATATGATTTAGAGGTAACCTACTTGAGTTTTGTCTTTTTTATTAGGCATTTTCACTTCATAGTCAGCTAACTTCACTTCATTAACTGCTGAGGGGAAAACAATGTATCAAATGCATGGGATTGAGTCCATTTTTGCCCTGTTTTGCTGATATAAGCGTACAAACTAATTTTTTCCATATAAGTGTATGGGAAAAATAGTTTTTATTTATTAAGAACTATTTAATGAAATAATTTTTTTTAAATATTAATAAATTGTTTAATGTTGATGCTTTTAATCAGAAATAATACAATTTCAATTTCTTTAAATTCCAAATAATCCAATTTCAAAAATTCCAATCTGAAAGTATTCCGCTCTTATGATTTGAAATTGTCCTATTTTCGAAATTTAATTCCGAAATCATTAAATTTCGACATTTATGAATTAAAAATAAAATTATTCAATTTTGAATGCCCTTATTTATGTAGATACAATACAATTTAAATTTCTTTGAATTTTAAATCATCCAAAATTTACAACCATGATCTAAAAATATTCTTTTTTTATTGTTTTGAAGATTGTCCAATTATCAAAATTTGAGTCTGAATTCTTAAAATTTTAAGAGCTGATTAAAAACTTTTTAATTTAAAACACTTGAAATTTCAAATTAATCATTTTTAAACGCTTTTGTGTAGATTTATGATTTAATATTTCTTGCGACGAATATAGCTTTAAAAATGTGACTGGTTTAATCAAAACGTTCTTCGAATGTGATTATACTATCTAAGTACAATGTTCCCAATTATAAAATCGGTGATAAAAATAAACAACTTATCAAACAATGTTTGAGAAGTGAAAATCTTTCATCGATCAATTCAATTATTACCTTAATAGGAACGTAAGTTACATTATTTTGGTCTTACTATTCTGCCGTGATTCGAAAGAGCACCGCTAACTGCAAAATGAACGAATCTGAGTAAATCGAAAAAACTCTTCGAATCTTTATTCGCGTGTATCGCGGATTCTAATTCATTTTCTAATTTTTTTTTTATTGTTTTTGGCTAATTTGCATATGATTTTTTTATTTCTGCAAAGAAAATTGTGTACAAATTTTAATTAATCATTGAAAATGCAGTTAACGGTGTTGATTGGGACGCTGAAATTCGGAAAACGCCGTAACGGGCAGTTACGGCTCTCTTCAAATTACGGAGCGCAGAAATAGACCTGCCGTGATTTGAGAGAACGCCGTTCACGGCAAATAGAATATGAAAGAGTGGAATTATTACAAGTATTATTCAATTATGAAATTATAATAATTATTGTGGAATATTGCATATCAATATTATTATCGATCGTTTTTTAATTTTTAATTGTAAATTTTTCAAATTAAATACACTTCAGCTGTAAAAGATTTGCAATTCAATGTGACGAAGTCAAGTGACTAATGAGATGAGGATGCTATTAGTTAATTTAATACGATGTTTGATTATTAATATCAATAATTTTTTCATGTTTTTAAACTGACCTTTAAAGCAGCTTCAGAAGAAATATAACTTTTTTTAACCGAAAATACGGATAAGAATATTATAACTATTATTAAATTTTTATGAATAATGAATAATACGAAATTCGAGCAAAATTAATTCATATTTATTTATCAAATATACATAAATTCTGAATGTATCAAGTATCAGCAAAACTCGAAATTATTGACTAAGAATGAAAATATTTTAAACATACTTGGATTATAATCAAAGAGATTTTAACCAACAAATAAAATATTATAAAATACATTTTTTGATAGTCAAGTCTGTAAAAAATGACTATGTTTTACATAACTTTAAATAATAAATTTGACAACTTTTTAAGTTCCAATAAATTATGATGAGACCCTCTTAATAGAGGTAATTAGATCAGGAACACAGTTGTTGGTCATGGATACAATTTTATTAATTTTTGTTGTTGAAAGTTTCCAACTATGTAACTGTTTTCTCTCCAAACGACTGAAAAGATTTGAAAACATTATCTTTCACCTATTACTTTTTTCAACAATATATCTTCTTGTACTTTAATACCGTTATTAATTATAAAAAATACAGACTTTTAATAACAATTTTGCATTTTGCAAATGATAATAAGGTAAATGCAGTGGTTATCGTCACTGCATTAGTTATCGTCAGATGGCACAGTATTTTTCATATAATAAGACTCGCTCTTACCGCGTGTGATAAAAAATTTGATTTTGGGTAAGTTTAAATATCCTTTCATCAAATTAGTACACTTTTCTCGTTTTAACACTTGGTTACGTGCCCGACGATAACTAATGCATTTGCATAATTCCAATTTTAATCGTGAATAAAAATTGATTCCAATCAAATATCATGAGAAGTGATGAAAATTGAGTATAAGAATTGTGTTTCAAATACAATTATAAGCATTTTTAATTTCCAATTTGGCTTAAGGTGCCGATTACTAGTGCATTTGCATTCAATGCAGTTACGGCGTTTCTCGAATTACAAACCTTTTTTTCTCGGGGTTAGGTAATTACGGAGAACGCCGTAAGCACATACGGACCTCTTCGAAATCACGAAGGCTCGAGATTGCCGTCCGATAATTTGGTAAGTCCGTAACTGCCCGTTACGGCGTTTTCTCGAACTAGATCGTCATGCGCGCGCTCAAAGCGCGCGCCTATGTGAATTTTTCTTGTATGAATGTTAAAAGTTAATAACGAAGAATTTTCTAAAGGGGAATGTCATTACAAAATACATTATTTTCCTTAGAACGCATCATTTAAAAAATAATTGATAACAAGCTTGTAGCTCTTTTTTGAGTGAATAACTTTTGTCTGATTTTTTTTGTAGCTTGTATCGTTTGTCCAAAAATTTAATTTTTTTTCAATGCTGTTTTTTACGAAGTTAAACAAAATGGACGCCTCCGATTAAAAAGTGATTATCAAAAAATATGTAGATCTTTTTTTAAAAGCACAATTTTCGTTTTCTCATCTTTTTCGTATCTTATATAGTTTGACAGGAAAATTGAATTTTTTAAAGGTTGACCCAGAAACCTATTCCCTGAGAACGGTATTCAATTCTTTCACTCTTTTTCCCTCTAGTTATATACTTGTCTCTAATGAGCCGATTTAAACGTTGTTTGGAAACATATTTTGAGGCCTTTCTATGCAATTCTTTTTGCATATATTGAGCTTTTCGAATAGGTTTTTTCAAAATAACTGATCTTTGGATTCATAATGTTTCTGAGTCTTTTTATTCAAAAATAGAATTTTTGCACAGATTGACTTGATAATATTGTGTTTCTAATTTTCTTTTAACAAAAATTCAAAAAGTTTTTATAACAATCTTGTAGGTTGTTCAAAGAGCAATGTTTTTCTCCTCCTGACTTTTTTCTCATAACGTGCGTTGGTCTCAACATTTTTAAAAAGGCTCTAACTTTTTGAATTTTCATCCAAAACGTTTCAGACTATTTGAAATATTTATGCATTTTTTATTATTTTAGAAATTTCTCCATAACTTTTATATATTTAATAAAATCAATCATATTTTTCAAACAAATTTTTTGCAATATTTTGAAATAGAACAAAATTGCTTATAAAATCTTCGAAAGTATGTTTTGATAATTGTGTTAATTATCAATTTTTCTTAGGAATCACAATAAGCACTTTTCAGTATTATGAAATATTTTGTACTTTTGTTAAAACTTCTCAGTATATGTTAAGGTTATTTACAAATTAAATTGTTTTTAAATAAAAGAATAACAATTGTAACGTTCAAATTGTAGATATTTTGATTTTGTAATTATTTGAAGATCACGTGAAATTCATAAAAATGTTTTAAATTAAATTTCAAAATATTCAAAAATCTACACTTTTCTTTAGACTTTCTGAAATATTTATGAATTTTTTATTATTTTAGAATTTTTTCATAACTTGTACACATTTAATAAAATCAATCAAACTTTTAATACATTTTTTTTACAATACTTTGAAATAGAAAAAAATTGCTTATAAAATTATCGAGAGTATTTTTTGACAATTGAGTTCATTATCATTTTTCTTAGGATTCATAATAAACACTGTTCAGCATTATGAAATATTTCGAACTTTTAAAATGTTAATTTTTTAAAAACTTCTCAATACATCTTAAAGTTATTTACGAATTAAATTGTTTTTAAATAAAAGAATTAAAATTGTAACGTTCAAATTGTAGATATTTTTATTTTCTAATTATTTGAAGATCATGTGAAATTCATTAAAAAATTAAGGTGTTGACTCGGAATCATCCTAGTCTTTTTTATTCAATTTGATCGTGAGACCAAAATAATAAAACTTACGTTCCTATCAAGGTATAAAATCAGTGTATACAGTTCACTGTTTGCTACGGTGATGAATATGCCATAAAAAATTATATTTGTCCAACAAGGTGTCTAGTGATCAGGCAGATTGAACTTCCCGGTTTTATCCCAGGCAAATATTTTTCCCCAGACCAAATTTTAGATGTCTTTTTGTGATTTTTTGGAGTGAATGTGTACATAGAAATAGGAATTTCAACATAATATACATAGAAAAAATATGCCCGCTGCTCGAGCACACTCTCAACTGTTGCCTGTTGGATCTCACGCTATGCGCTCGATCATTGTACATTAGGGTGGTCCAAAAATTTTTTTTTCGAATTTTTATGGGGACACCCCCCAAATTTGTTCGAATCCGCACAAAAATAAATGCGTTTTTTTTGTTTTGAAAAAAAATTATATTTAGGGGTGGCGCAAGCCCCATGAAGTTTAACATGTATTTCCCATAAGAAAAAAATACGTTTTTGGAAATCTTATTCAGAATCCTCAATATTATCTCAATCGAGTTGAAACTCAACATTTTTCTTCACAATTAGCCATAGAATACGAATAAAATATCACTTTTCAAATATCACCCCCATAAGTCTGTTTTATAGGGTCCCAAAGAAACCCCATAAGTGAAAAAATGGGTTTTGCGAGTTTTTGGCGCTAATTATGATTTTTTTGCGGTTTTTTTTTAATGCGAATTGTTTTTAATACATGAAATATGACTTTATACTGAATATTATATATTTTCATTAATTGTTTAAACAATTTATTATTGTTTTTAGCAATTTTCTCATGGAATGGAGTTAGAAAGACGCGGTTTTTTCACAAATATTCCATTTTTTGTCCAATTTTCAATTAGAGGGAAGGGATAGTTCATCAATGTTAACAATAGTGATTGTTTAAACAATTTATTATAATTAAAAATAATATTATATTTGAATAATGCTAGAAAGATGCGGGTTTTTTTCTGGCCTTTTGTCCAATTTTCATCTGTAGTAAAGTAATAATGAATTTAAGTTAACAAAATAATTGTTTAAACAATTTGTGAAAATTATTAATAATATTATATTTGAATAATGCTAGAAAGATGCGGTTTTTTTTTAAATTTCTGGCTTTTTGTCCAATTTTCATTTAAAGTGAAGTAATAATAAATTCAAGTTAACACAATAATTGTTTGAACAATTTATTATAATTATTAATAATATTATATTTGAATAATGCTAGAAAGATGCGTTTTTTTTTTAATTTCTGGCTTTTTGTTTAATTTTCATATGGAGTAAAGTGATAATGAATTCAAGTTAACAAAATAATTGTTTAAACAATTTATTATCATTGTTGATAGTATTCTCTTTGCTTAATTGGTAGAATGTTGCAGTTTTTTTCTGAAATTTTCCACTGTTTGTCTATTTTCTATTAGGCGTATCTTGATAATTAATTATATTTAGCAAAAATAATTGTTTAAACAAATTATTATTGTTTATGAATATCTTCATGTATATCGATTGCGCCTGATAGTTGCGGTTTTCCGGCAATTTTCACCTTTACGTCTTTTTTTCACTCAGTGAGGTAGTAATTAATTAAAGTCAACAAAAAAGTTGTTCAAACAATTTAATATTGTTAATAACAAACTTTTCTTAGATAAGTGCTAGAAAGTGGAGGTTTTTTCTAAAATCATTCACTTTGCATCGCCTTTTTATTTATGAACAAGTAATAAGTCGGCCACAACAAAAATGATTTTCCGAAAGGTATTGTTGTTTTAAGTGAATTATTTTTCCTCTTTTCACAATGCTTAAAAAAATTAATTCAAAAAAAAAAATCTATTTTACACGAAAGGCAGAAATCAATATTAAATTGTTCAAACAACTTTTTTGTTGACTTTAATTAATTATTACCTCACCAAGTGAAAAAAGGACAGAAAAGTAAACATAGCCGAAAAACCGTAACTATCAGGCGCAATTGATATAGATGAAGATAGTCATAAACAATAATAATTTGTTTGAACAATTATTTTTGCTCAATATAATTAATTATTAAGTCACGCCTAATGAAAAATAAACAAACAGTTGAAAATTTCAGAAAAAAACGCAACATTCTACCAATTGAGCAAAGAGAATATTATCAACAATGATAATAAATTGTTTAAACAATTATTTTGTTGACTTGAATTCATTATTAATTCACTCCAAATGGAAATTAAACAAAAAGCCAGAAATTTGAAAAAAAACCGCATCTTTCTAGCATTATTCAATTATAATATTATTAATGAGTATAATAAATTGTTTAAACAATTATTTTGTTAACTTGAATTCATTATTACTTCACTCCGAATGAAAAGTGGACAAAAAGCCAGAAACTAAAAAAAAATCCGCATCTTTCTAGCATTATTCAAATATAATATTATTTATAATTATAATAAATTGTTTAAACAATCACTATTGTTAACATTAATGAAATATCACTTCCCTCTAATTGAAAATTGGACAACAAATGAAAAATTTGTGAAAAAACCGCGTCTTTCTAACTGCATTCTATGAGAAAATTGCTAAAAACAATAATAATTTGTTTAAACAATTCATTAAAATATCTAATTTTCAGTATAAAGTCATATTTTATGTATTAAAAACAATTCGCATTAAAAAAAACCGCAAAAAAATCATAATTAGCGCCAAAAAACTCGCAAAACCCATTTTTTCACTTATGGGGTTTCTTTGGGACCCTATAAAACAGACTTATGGGGGTGATATTTGAAAAGTGATATTTTATTCGTATTCTATGGCTAATTGTGAAGAAAAATGTTGAGTTTCAACTCGATTGAGATAATATTGAGGATTCTGAATAAGATTTACAAAAACGTATTTTTTTCTTATGGGAAATACATGTTAAACTTCATGGGGCTTGCGCCACCCCTAAATATCATTTTTTTCAAAACAAAAAAAACGCATTTATTTTTGTGCGGATTCGAATAAATTTGGGGGGTGTCCCGATAAAAATTCGAAAAAAATGTTTTCCAATGCATTTTTGGACCACCCTATTGTACATCCTCCACATTTTTGCATATGACTTTTGTAATTATAGGTCAAACCATCGAAAACTAAAATTTAATAATTGTGAATTCTCTTTTGTTAAAGCTCCTTCGGCTTTAACGAACACATTCACATCACAAGTCTTGGTAGAAAAAAAAGGTTAAAAACAAGTTTTCAGATCTAATTTGAACACAATTTTGTTATCAAACATCTTATTGTACCTTGTGTCTTTTGTCAAAAAAATAAATTTGTTTATTTGTAATTTTATTTTTCACGGATAAACGAAAACTACGCGTCTTATCAAAAAAGGATTATTAACAAATTTGTAGCTCTTTTTGGGTGAACAACTATTGTGTATTTATTTTTTTCGTAGTTTGTGTCGTTTTTCGTGCGGATAAATTGTTCGAATTTCCGAGTACTACAAATAGCCGTATCGAATTTTCAAATCTTGAAAAAAATGGTCTCAAAAATTTTGGGAATGCTATAACTTTTTGAATTTTTATCCAAAATAGCTGGTTAAATAACTTGTCATTTTCTTTCAGGTCTTAAAAAAGTGTGACAAAGCTCAAACCAAACTGATCATTTTTTCGAAAGTCATCGTGCCTACAGACAGACAGCTTCTTAGATATCGTTTTTTTCTGACTCAGAGGGTCTCAAAACGTGGAGATTTAATGAAAAACGGCTATGTTGAATTTCACATTAAACCAATACCTTCTCATAAGAATGAGAATGTAAAAAATATGCTTTTTTGTTTATTTGGTAATGTCATTTTTCACGATTTTAACCAACACCACGCGTCCTATAAAAAAATGATTATTCTTGATTTTTTATCATGTTTTTGTGGGGTACATAGAATTTTCAACTCTTAAAAAATGGTCTCAAAAAGTTTGATAATGCTCTAACTTTTTGAATTTTGATCCAAAATAGCTCTCTGACAAACTTGTCTTTTTCTTTTAGGTCTTGAAAAAATGTGTACAGACTGCAGACAGACTACAGAATACAGACAGATTTTACCTTCGTAAAAATCGTTTTTTTCTGACATAGTGGGTCTCAAAACGTGAAAATTTGATAAAAACCGACTAAGACAAATTTTACACAGAACCAATACCTTCTCATTAGGATGAGAATGTCAAAAATGGCATAAATCGGTACTTAGGATAAGCATAAGAAGGAATCTTGCGACTGTAAATAAAGTGGAAATGGAATAAAAAGAAAATAAAGTAGAAAAAAGTCGATTTTTCGATCAAATACAAAAAATGCCCGGGTTTTTCCCGGTTTTTTCACGGTCCAATAAAATTCCTGGGTTTTTCCCGGTTTCCCGGTCCGCTAGACACCCTGGTTCAATCAATCATCAATGTGATTGATTAGTCATGTATTGTTGCAAATATTTACTTATTAATAATAGTAAGTTTTACGCAAAAATGAAATGCATAATCTAGTATTTATTATGCGTTTTGAAATAAATATATATTGCATATATTTACATTTTATAATTATAATTTTCCTATTTGTAAATTTTAAACCCCATTATTGTATTAGGTAAAGAATATTAGTTATTATTATTTTTATTATCATCATCATGACTTATCTAAATTAATTTTAAAACTATATTTGGAGGTGAATCGCTTTTTTCATTAATTACCCTATTAATTTAATCATTACTGCTTTTTTATTATTCAATTTACTTTGCCGCATTGTGTGGATATCTATACGTAGTTTGAAGTTTTTTCCATCCCTGACACTATTTATCCTCCGATTTTTTTCTTTAAAATATTATTAATCTATTCTACTAGCTTCAACATTATTGTTTTCTTCAAAAATAACACTTTATAAATTATTTGTACAATGTACAAATCAATAATCATTTCAAGGAGTCGGATAGGGCTGGTTTTACACCAAAAATCTTGTTTTTTTAAACAAAACAAAAAACATTAGATCTTAATGTTTCCTAATTTTTCAAACTGTTTTAGGTTACGTTCGCGTTTTAAACCAAAAACTGATTTTTCAAACAAAAATCATTATAGTTTGAACAGGATTTTCAATTTTTGAAAAGTTTCAGGTTATTTTAACGTTTTTCACAGGAAATCGTCTTTGTGTGCAAAAAACATTAGATTTTAAAGGTCTTTAATTTTTTAACAATTTTATGTTACGTTAGCCTTTTAAACTAAAAACTGATATTTCAAAACAAAGATTATAGTTTGAACAAGATTTGCAATTTTTTTAAAGTTTCTGGTTATATTAATGGGTTTCACAAGAAATTGTTTATTTAAAACCAAAATCATTATGATTTGGATAAGATTTAGAATCTTAACAATTATTAATAAAAAAAATTGAATTTAAAGAAAAACTATACCTCATAACAGTTTTAGGTTATGTTAGTCTGTTAGTGGATCAAAAGTAGTTTTTTTTTTTTTTTCAAAACAAATAACATTAGATTCTAAAGGTTCACAATCTTTTAACAATTTTAGGTTGCGTTTTAAACCAAAAACTGATATTTGAAAACAAAAATCATTGTAGTTTGAACAAGATTTGCAATTTTTAAAAACTTTCTGGTTATATTAACCTTTTCCACAGGAAATCGTTAATTAAAAACAAAAATCATTAACATTTGAATATGTGGAATATTTTTAAAAGTTTGGATTATGTTAGTGTTTTTCGACGCAAATTGATATTTTTAATGCAAAAAAAATAGATTTGAAAGAAGATTTACACATTTTAACAATTTTAAGTTATGTTAGCGTTTTACAAAAAAAATTGGTATTTCAAAACAAGTGATTATAATTAGAAATAGATTTATAATCTTTTAACAATTTCGGATTATTTGAATGTTTTTCATCAGAAATTGGTATTTTTAATCGCTGTGCCTAGTCGTCCCGAAAAAATTGGTGGAGTTGGAATAGGAGATGGACTAATCGTCCCGAATTTTCAGGACGATGAGACACTTTGATTTTTAATAAAAAAAAATTAGATTTTAAGAATATTCACAACTTTTGACAATTTAAGGTTATGGTTGTGTTATACACCAGAAGCATTTTTTTAAAAGAAAAAACATTAGATTTCAAAGGTTTATAATTTTTTAACAATTTTAGGTCGCGTTAGTGTTTTAAACCAAAAACTGATATGTAAAAACAAAAATCATTATAGTTTGAACAATATTTACAATTTTTTTAACCTACTGGTTATAGTAACGTTTTTTTTACAGGAAATCGTTTATTTGAAACAAAAACCTTGATAATTTAAATATTTAGAATCTTTCAATAACAAAAATACAATCTTCAATAATTCTCTTGTTACGTTATGTTCGTGTTTTACGTCTGAAATTGATATTGTTAATAAAAAATCATTAGATTCGAAAGAATGTTTACAATCTGTGAACAATAACAGGTTATGTTAATATTTTTCGTCGGAAATTGGTATTAAACAAAAAAAATGCAACAGATTCATTGTTCATATATTTTAAACAAAATTATATATATTAATTCTGAAGTGAAGACATCCATTTCCATCAATTATCAAAAATATTCTCCTTGCTTTTCTATTATTTTAGATAATAGACAGTGAGATTTAGAAAAAATTGTTGTTAAAATATTGATTTTATATTTTAGTTTAAAAGTTGCGTGAAACAAAAAAGATCGTTCGCATGTTTGTTTTCTAGTAATTTCAAGTTCGCGTATAGCTATAAGTTCTATGAAGTCGCTTCACGTTAGTTTGGCCACTCAGTAAAAAATTGTTAAGTGTTCAAGGTGTTCAATTGTTAAACTTAACATACTTTCAATTTCGCTTGACATTTAAAAAGTAAAATTCTTCAATTCGTTAAGATTCACGTTTAATTCTACTTCAATTTTGATAATTTTTATTCAAAAGTCAACGAAAAACTCGAAGCCAAACTGTCAATCGGAGACATAACCTCAAAGATAAAAAACAACACTGCAAATGTTAGATACTAAAAGGCATTTAATAAACATTTTTATATCAGAAAAGTATCTTGAAGACTTCAAATGAATATCTCATAGAGATTTTCAACAGAGTTCCCTCCTTTTTCGTGAGAGTTCAGAAAAGAACATAACCTCGAAATCAAACATTTTTTTGGATCCTTTTTGCGACTCCGGACATATGAATTAATGTAAAGTACTCACTTGAAATAGGCGACGGGCTTCGTTTGGATAGTTTTGTAACTTTGACACCCACGAATTGAGCAGCTTTGCATTTTTCACAAGTTTCTCGGGCAACAGTTTCTCAAAATTCAACACATCGCACACCAACTTGCGAACAATTCTCTTGTTATTTATTTTAAAACTCAATTCTTTTGATTGATTATCACTACCCGGGATCAGATTTTATCCGGGAAACAGACTCAAGGGGCAAAAATATACATTTCTGGCGAAAATTATGAACTTTCGTGACCCAAAAACCAAAACCGAGCTTGTCGAGTTTGAATGACGTGACGTCATAAGAAAATGGGATGCTTTGAATGTATTTATATATAAATAGTGCACAAATCAGTTTGAAGAAACAATACAAATTTAGCCCACTTTATAAGGAAATTAAATCGATTTTCTTTCCGATTTTTCACTTTGTTCGTTATATATAATTGGAGTTTATTGTTCGTTTTTTTAAACACTTTTTGTGAATAACTGCAAATGGCGACGTTACTTTTTGTTTCCAACCAATCATGAAATCACAATGTGAGTCGTTTCCTGTTTGTTGAAAGCGTCATTTCAGATTCTTTCGATTATTCGGATCTTTCAATGAATAAAATATTTTTAATTATTATTTAAGAATTTTTTAATTCTAATTCATATTATTACATTATTATTTTTGCCTAAATTAATAATATAAAACTCTTTTAAAATCGGAAATTGAAACTTCATTTGAGTTTGGTAGGAAATACAAGATGGCGGATGTGTGTGTCGATTTTCTACCGGGTGTGTAGAAAAATTTTGTTGTCAATTCAAGATTGATTTCGGAGAACATAAGTAATTTGATACATTTTATAGTAAAAAGGAGAGAACAGTGAATAGAGAATATCTTCTAAGTAAATTTGTGAGTAAAGTTTAAGAATATAGTTTTAAATTTGATTGAATTATTTTTTAAATGTGTAAAACTGTGCACCATGTGACCTAACCTCTAATATTTCTCGACTTATTTCAAAAATTTTGCAGGTTATCCACAATTTAGTAATTGATTTTTATTAATGTGAAGGAAATATTGATGGGGAAAATGAGCTTTGTTATTTCATATTTTATTTTGAATTTGTTTAAGAAAAAATTGAAATTTTAGGTTATACTCGAAAATAATTATTCACTTTTATTAATATTTTTGTATTGAATTTTTATTCGTAAAGGTACACTTTTATGTAATCTTTTTAGTTATTCTCGTAGAAATTGACCTATGCAAAATTTGAATATTTCAATTTTAGAATATTTCAATAGAAGTTTCAAAAAAGTTGTCAAAATTTTCATAAACAAAATTAACTTTAGACTAAAGAGTTCTATTTACAACCAAATATAGTGGAACTTTTAAATAAAAAAAAGCGAATTTTTTCGAGGATAGCTTAATTTTTAATCGAAAAGGATGAATGCTTTAAAAACAGGTGATATGCCGAAATTTTTCACGGTAATAGGTAAATAAATTCTTTTAAATAAAATAAATGTGAGCACTGTATTGAATTTAATTTAAAACACTTTAAATTCCTAACATTTTAAATAAAAATATTCCATTTCCAACAAAACAGATTATTTTTTAACCAAAAAGTTGAATTTTCAACAAAAAGGTGAATTTTCAACCAAAAAGATTAATTTTCTAATTTCATTAAAAAAATGTGTAACAAAAAATCTATGAATTTTCAACAGCAATTAGTTAAATTTTCACATAAAAAAGATCAATTTTCAACCAAAAATAGAATAGTTAAATTTGCAGTTGAAAAAAATGTCAACTAAAATTATGAATCTTTAACAAAACAAAAAAATGATCTTTTAACAAATGAGTTCGACTTTCAACCAAGTAGTTGAATTTTCAATAAAAAATATGAATTTTATTAGAGGATAGACTAATTTCTAATAAAAAAGGATGAATATTTTGAAACCAGGCGAAATAAAGATATTTTTTACGAAAGTGGGGGAATAAATTCTTTGAAATAAAAGTAAATGTGGATACTATATTGAATTTAATTTAAAACACTTTAAATTCCTAACGTTTTAAATAAAAAATATTGCATTTCCAACAAAATATATGAATTTTCTACAAAGGAGTAAATTTACAACTAAAAATATTAATTTTCTACTAAAAATTTCTTTTCTAAGAAATCCACGAATGAATGAAAAAGTTGAATTTTAAATAAAAAATGAACGAACGCGAATGGTCACTTAATGGTATAATAATAATTCTTAAAAAACATGTAATAATTGTTATTTCAACCAAACAATATTTAATTTGCCAATAAAAGCTGTTGAATTCTTAACAAAACAATATTTATTTTCAACCAAACAATTGCATTTTTAAGCAAAGAAAAAAATTTTAAACCAAGAAAGATTTTTCACTCCAGAGACCAAATTCTTTAAATTTTTTTCAAAAATAATAGAATGTTCTATCCAAAAACACACATTTTTAGTAAAAAAAGATAGCTTTTTTATTACTGTATTTGACTATTTTGCTAAAAATTCGTTTTTTGGTTTGAAATTACTTTTTTGAACGAAAATTTAACTATTCTATTTTTGGTTGGAAAATGATTGGCTTTAGTTGAAAATTTATGTATTTTGTTGAAAATTCGTTTTTTTTTTTCGTAGAAAATTAATCTTGGTTAAAAATTAATTGCATTTTTTTCTTTCTCTTGGCTGGAAAATCTTTCTTAGTTGAAAATTCATCTCATGTTAAAAAATCGTATTTTTTGGTTGAATTTGACTTTTTTTTTAAATTAAAATATAATTACTTGTTTAAAAGTTAAACTCTTTTGCCGAATTTTTTTAGTAGAAGATTCATCATACTAATTGTGAATTCATCTCTGGTTGAAAAATGAGCTATTTATTGAAAAACTCGTTTTTTCTTTGCCTGAAAATAAGTTTTTTACTCAAAATTTAGCTATTCCAGTTCAAACTATTCTGTTGAAATTTTTTTATTTGTTTTGGTTGAAAATTAATTTTTTTTTGCTGAAAATATAATTATTCCAGTTGAATATTTCATCATTTTATTTAACAATTCATCTCTCAACTATTCAATTTAGGTTAGAAAAATATCTTTTTCAGTTGAAAATTCGTCTTTTTTGGTAGAAAATTCGTCTTTTTTGGTAAAAATTAATCTTCTTAGTTGAAAATTAATCTTTTTCGTTTGCAATGCAACTATTCCAGTTGAAAATTAAGCACATTGGTGGATTTTTTTTTGAAAATTAGTTTTTTGTTTTGGTTGAAAATTAGTTTTTCTTTTAAATTGAAAATGTAACTTGTAATTGAATATTTCATCCTTTTTATTAAAAAATTCATCTATTTCGTCTAAAATCCAACTATTCCAGTTAAAGATTCATCATTTTAGTTGAAAATTCATCATTTTGGTAGAAAATTAATTTTTTTAACTGAAAATTGAACTGTTTTATTGAAAATTTGTCTTTTTCAGTTGAAACTTCATGTGTTTTGTTGAAAATTCGTCTTTTTCAGAAATTGAGCTTCTAGGTTGAAAATTCATCTTTCGAATTAAAAATCCGAGTATTCAAGTTAAATAATCATTTCAGGGGTCGTGCATATATTACGTAATGCGTTTTTCTCTTGTTTAAATAAATATGAGAGTAAAGTTGCCCTTAAATCAAAAAGGTTACAACGATATAAACAAAAGAAAAACACGTTACGTAATATAATTATGTACGATCCCTTAGATGAAAATTCATCTTTTTGGTTTAAAACTTAACTATTCCAATAAAAACTTTATCATTTTAGTTAAAAATTCGCCTTTTTGGTTCAAAATTCAACTATTTCAGTAAAATATTCATCGTTTTAGTTGAAAATTCATTAGTTTGGTTGAAAATTACTTTTTTTAACTGAAAATTTAACTGTTGCGTTTTTGGTTGATTTAAGTATTTCAGTTGAAGATAAATAAAAAATTTTAGAACTCTATATTTAAAATTTTGATGTTATGAAATTTTAAATAGTTTATGTTTTTAATATTAGAAAATAAAAATCCGTGGACGCGAAAGCGCGCGTGCATTTTATTTAAACCTGTTGTTATACTATTATTTTATGAGAAATTGAAATTTAATTTGGTTTTATAGAATTTCAAATGATTTCTACATATTTTGATAGATTTTTACAATTTACTATGATTTTAAGGGATTTTAACGAATTCCTAGAGAATTTTGGGGAATAAATTAAGTTTTATTTCAAGAGATTTCTACAGATTTCAACAATTATAAGAATTATGAAGGACGTAAAAAAAGTTCAAAGTCTTTTAAAGATTTTAAGTTATTTTGAAACTTTCGAAAGAATTTGATGAGATTTAGTTTCTAAAAATTTGAAAACTCTTAATATATAAAAATGTGTTGTTATGGATTTTTAAATATTTTGTGTTTTTAATATCATAAAATAAAAATGCAGGAACGTGGATGTGAAAGCGCGCATGCATTTTATTGAAACTGTTTTTTAAGAGAATACTTAGTGAATAATTTAAATTCAATTTCTATTCATGAAATTTCAAATAATATCCACATATTGTAATGGATTTTTACGTTTTCCAAAGATTTCAAGGGATTTTAACGAATTCCTAGATAACTTTGGAGAATAAATTACATTTTATTTGAAGGATTTTCTACCGATTTCAACAATTTCAAGGGATATAAAGGACATAGAAAAATTTCAAAGGATTTTAAAGATTTCAAGTTATTTTAAAAGATTCAAAAGGATTTCAAGAGTTTTTGTTTCAAAATATTTAAAAACTCTTAATATTGAAAAATTAATTAATTATGGTAAGGATGAAATAACAAACCTTGCCCAGAAATATTATTGATTATGAGAATGATTTGAAACATATAAAAAAGGTTCATTTAACAATTTTTATGTTTTCTCGGACTTCTTGATATCGCCGTGAATAAATTTTGAACTGCCCAAGTATTACCAATTAAACAATTCTTTGATGGCAGAAATCATTTAAAAAATCATTTAACATTATTTAAAAACTATACAATTTCTCATAAGAAGGTGTTTTTCTTTTCATATTGTAAAAATAAATGTTTAATCTAATCTTTCCCCTATTTTTCACTGTTTCGTGAAAAAATGTCCCTATTTCCCCATTTTTGAGCTGTGATTCCTGTATTTATTAAAAAAATTTAAATCCAGAAATAAGAAAATGGCACTTTCAAAAAAGAAGATAAACAATTCCGATGGGTGGCAATCCGTAAAACTTGATGGAACGATTGTGAATTCTGAAATTAATGGATTGATTGGGATCGAAGAGATGACTGACTACAAAATAGAGGATGGAAAAATCGTCTTTTTAAATTCCAGCAACAGTAAAAAAGTAATTGACAGATAGTTTAAAATAAGTAGTTTAGAAAAGATCTTATAAACCAGGTATTAATTAATTTCCTTTTTTTCTAGTCGACAAAGAGGTTGAAATCAAAAACCGAAAAAGTCGAGCCTTCCGCGAAGAAAAGAAAACTCTCTCCATCCGAAGGTAAAAAAGCAAAGAAGAAGAAAAAACAGCCTCAAAAATTGGAGAAGAAAAATTCCAAATTAGATGAAGATTTAAGAAAAGAGCATTCAGAATCTGAAGAAATCGAATCGAACATAAATGAGGAAGCTTGGTCTGCACTTGGAGTTCCTCCAGCAATAATAAAAGCTCTCCGGGATCAGAATTTCGAGTCCCCAACTCAAATTCAATCTTTGACTTTGGCTCCTGCAATTTTGGGAAGGAGAGATGTTCTCGGGGCAGCGGAAACTGGAAGTGGAAAAACTCTGGCTTTTGGAATTCCGATCATAAACGGTATTCTTGAATTGAAGAAAAAGGAGAGGAAAAGTGTTAGCAGTAAGAGTGGACATTTCCAAGAGAGTAATTTAGAAGATACTGATGAAGTGGAAAAAAATGAAGAAATTGAAGGAAAAAGAAATAGTCAGGATTTTAAAATGTTCAAGGAAGAATCTGAGGACGAGGTTTTAGATTTGGAAGATTCGGAAGGAATCGGGTGCGTGAAAGTTATTGACAATTTGAAAATGACGAACGTTTTTCAAGATTCGAGGAAGCCACTTTATGCTTTGATTTTAACCCCCACGAGGGAATTGGCGATTCAGATAAAAGATCATTTAACAAAAGCTGCAAAATATACGGATATTAGAATTGCTGTCATCCTGGGAGGAATGGCGGCTGTTAAACAAGAAAGAATTTTAAGTAAGGGACCTGAAATTGTTATTGCGACGCCCGGGAGACTTTGGGAACTTGTGAGCGAGGGAAATCCACATCTCAGTCAACTCGATTCAATCAAGTATGTAATTTTAATGTCTACTTTTCATTTTCAGGATTTGGACTTACGCTACTGTTTACATTATTTGACACGTTTTTTGAGCGATGCCACTTTTTTAAAAAAATGCCACTGATGCCACTATTTCTTGACTTTGCCTTCAAAGTATTTTTGAACTTCGATAATTGGCCACTGACCGGGAAAACTGGGAATTTTTCAGATTTTTTTTTACTTTTGCAATAAATATAGTCTCGCTTTTCCAGGGTGTCTAGTGTCCTAGAAATCCTTGAAAACCTGGAAAAGTCCTGGAATTCGTTTTTACCTGCAAAAAACCTGAAAAAGTCCTTGAATTTTGCTCATGTTTCTGGAATTTTTGTTCTTTTAAAGAAAAAATAGTTTTTCAAACTTTTTTTCTTCTGAACGAAAAAAAATTACTTTTTTAACAAGAGACTGTTTATTTTATCACAGTGAAAATCACGAAACTACAATCGAAATGGTATTTGAATATTAATGGTTAGAGCAAGTGAAAAATTGGTCGGGTTAAAGTTAGAAAATTTTGAAAATGAAGTTTGGGTCTAGTAATTATTTTAGTTAGTAATATATTTGCCTTGTATTTTTATTTCTTCTCTTACAGTTGCGTCATCCTGACGACTGTAATTTTCGTGAAGAATTTTATAATTTGGTTGCAAATTCAACAATTTTTATTAAAAAGTCATACTTTTTATTTCAAATATCTACTATTACATTATTCGTTAAGAATTCATATTTTTTGGTATAAAATTCATCTTTTTGCTTGAAAATTCCTTTTTTTGGTTGAAAAATAATTTTTAAACTAAAAACGCAACTATTTTTGGCTGAAAATTGATGTTTTTTAAATTGAAAATTCAATCACTTGGGTAAAACTTGAACCACTTTGTTGAAAATTTATTTGTTTGAGGGTTGATCT